>MU226234.1:458638-488001 GCA_018584345.1 Thuja plicata
ATATATATATATATATATATATATATATATATATATAAGGTGTATATATACATAAATACCCTTGTTATTCATAAACACATCGGCAACATACAAGGTCATAATATTCTCCAATTCAGTTACATTAGTTATATATGTATATATTATAGACATTTTAATATTTTTATGCATATATAATTATACCATAAAGAAAGTATGTGTAAATTAGTAGTTTTAGATTTCAAACTAGGAAATAGAAGTTTGCAGTTTTAGATTAACTTATCTTTAGATTAAATGACATATGGATCAATATAGTATTGCATTTAGAGTTGAAGGATTAATTTCCTCTTGTTTGCAATAATGTATCTCAAATCTGCATGCTGTACAAAAATAGTAATATGAAACTATTCTGTAACGTAATTAATTTGGGCTGCATAGGATAACAATATTTCATTTACATAATAGTTTTAAGGATAAAATTTTATAAAGGAATAAACTTAGATAGCCATTATTATTTAACAGAATAACATGCACATGGAGGTTTATAAAGAAAGAAAACACAATCATGTAATTTAACCAAATACATAGTTCAATACATCTTAATGTGGGAATTTACACCATATTATAAATCAATTTCTATTATCAATTGTAAACAAGATTTAATCCAATAATAAATATTTAAAACAATAAATCTGCTTATAAAATTTCAGAATAGATTATTTCAAAACATAAATCTTATACTTCCAAAATTTTCTAGCAACCTAACTATTACATATTGTTATTGCAGAAACTTGATTACATCTAAAAAATAAAAAAAACAAATCAAATTACAACTTTTCATATAACAATCCAGCAGCCCATGGCTAAGATTTTAATGTTAACTTCACAATTGTTTACTAAGAGAATAATAACAACTGAAACCCTTCACCTCTATCTTTGAACTTAATCCACCAACCTAGTACCAACTACCAATCTGCAATTACAAATATTTGCAATATCCCATGGGAGCTCTCATCCCAGCCCAGGCCTCTTATGAGGACACCCCCAAGCTAGGGGAAACAAGAAGGGGCAGGGTGAAAATCAAGCAACCACACTCAGAAATTAATCAAGAAAACAACATAACTCACAACCAAGTCTTAAGCACAATTGGGTCAAAAGACCTCAAACTAGGGGTGAAGGTGGAAATACACAAGAAGGAGATTGCCAAGAAAAATGCCTCACTATGCACAATAGAAACCATGCCTTCTGAAGGCCTAAACCTTATTTCCAAGAGCTCCATACACCTAACCAATTTCCTTATCACCCCCATATGAAGTTTAGAAAAAAAATAGCATTAGCAACATGGAGCCCATAACATCCATGACATCCTTCTTCTTCCCAAGAAGAGACTCTCAACTAACAAGGTTTCCAAACTATGTCCTTCACCCATAATTGACTATCTCCTCCCTCCCATGGGTAAGATTAGCCAATACACTCCTAAGCACAACAGCAAAACCAACAAATAATACCAAGGAAAAAAATATCTTTCAACAAACATAATAGCTGAACCATAATTGCACAACATGAAGTAAAGAAAGTAAAATTAAGTGAATTTCAACAAGAAACTAAATAAACATGAAAGCATTTTAACCACACAAGGACATGGAGTACCAAACTTACTCCTAGCTATGGGTGTTGTTGAGATGATCCCTTGAGATGCTAGCTCTCCTTCTCTTGACTTCTCCCCAAAACAAGCCAAAATCCTCAAGCTCAATCTACAAGTCTTCCAAATGGAGAGTGGGTAATCAACCCCAACTCTCCTCTCTCTTTCCCCTAAAAGGCTCCCTTTCACCCACTCCACCTCTTTCCCATCAAGAAGATAGAGGAATGTGTCCTTTCTTCTTACATATGTCAAATTCCATGCAAGGAAGGGTCTCCACTAACTTGGAGGAATTGAGGGTCTTTCCCTTTCCCCAAATTTTTGCCACTTTCAAAGAAAGGCATTAAAGAAGACCTAGAAAAGAGGTTATGGCACCCAAAACAATGAAAAACAACCCCTAACCCATATTACTACACAAAAACTAGATAATCTTAACTCTAACTACCTTAAAGGACTAAATTTAACCCTCCAAAAGCCCCCTCAAAGTTTGCATTCGAATTTCCAGACCAACATTCAAGACTTGGGTTATCAAGGAAACCTAACACCCATGGTGACTGTACAAACTAGCCTAGGATAAAACTCAACTCAAAGATCCACATAGGCATGCCATGTCACAATACATGTGTCAATTGACACTAAAAGAACACCTCACATTTACACCATAGCATGTTCTAAAAGAAATTAACAAAATTAAAGGAACAATTATACAACCATGCAAAAGAACACATTTACAACATAATTACATTTACAATTAGGTTATTTCCCCTTTAGGGATAACCCTGGCCTCAAAAGGATTTTTTTTACAATTTAGCCCAAAATTGTTTCCCAATTTGAAACCATGGTAATTCCTCCTGCACACTTGAATAGAGCATCAGTAGTTCAAGAATGAAAACATATATTCATGATGTTTCACATTATAATATATTCCTTTAACCAAATTTAATGCATTTCTATTTAGAAAACTAGAACAATCCTAAATATTTAACTGATAATTCCTATTACAAATGAAATCTCTTATCTAACCTACTAGTATAAGGCATTTTCAAAATTTAAACCAAAATCACTTTTACATGTCATAAGATCATAATGCAATATCGAACAATAATAAAAACAACTAAATCATGTCATCAATGAATGAGAATCATATATATATAAATTCATCTAAGCATCATCAAAGTAGAGTCATCATAAGATTTATATACTATAAAAGGTCCAAAATGAATGTATCAAAATAAATGTATCCTCCAGATAGATATGATATAACAATATCAGCTCAGAAATGGATGATCAGGGTAGGACCTCACATCCTCCCCCTCTAGGCATGAACTTCCTCCTGGAGCTCATCAAATTCATGGAGGTACTCCTATCTCATGCATGTTGTATTCTCCCACGAGGCTATAACCTCATCGTAGCAATCCCACTGGACCGTAACCTAGTCCAGCACTCACCCTCGTAGGGCCAACGTCTGCCAAGATAAAATGAGGATGGGCTCCAGAGCCAGCTTCCCATCTGACTCCACCTGTAAGGCATCCCAATCAATAATGTGAGACTCATCATAGATATATTTCCTCAACATAGATATATGAAATACATAGTGGATATGTGATAGGCTAGGTGGAAATGCTAGATGATAGGAAACATGTCCTATCCTCTCCAAAATCTTGAAGGGTCCCAGAAAATGAGGTGCAAGCTTAGAGCCCTTTCCAAAATGGATCAGACTATTATGCGGACACACTCAAAATACCCTGACTCCAACCATGTAGACTCTATTCAACCTCTTTGCGTCTGCATAATTCTTCTATCTATCCTGTGCCTCTCTGAGATGCTCTTTGATCAAGACAACCAGCTGCTCCATGTCCCTAACTAACTTTGTTCCAATTGAAACCCTATCCTCAATTCTGTCCCAACTCAAAGGTGTCCTGCACAGTCTCCCATAAAATGGCTGGTAAGGAGGCATATCCAAGGATGTGTGATGCCCATTATTGTAGGAAAACTCTACTAAGTGGAGGTACTCCTCCCATCTGGACTGGTGATCCATAACATACATCCGCAACATATCCTCCAAAACCTGATTTACTCTCTCAGTCTGCCCATCAGTCTCAAGATGATAGGTTATACTAAAATTGAGCCTAGTGCCCAATGTTGTCTGTAACTCTCTCCAAAGAAAAGAGGTAAAGAGAGAATCCTAGTCTAATATGATATTACAAGAGATGTCATGGAGCCTGACAATATATAGCTAGAATACCTATGCTACCATAGGTGCTGTGAAAGTGGTACGCACAGGTGAGAAATGGGCCACTTTGGTTAACCTATCCACTATCACCATGATGGCATCATGATGGCGAGATGACATAGGTAAACCAACATTGAAGTCCATGGAAATAGTTTCCCACTTCCACACCGGTATCACATATGGCTGAAGAAGTCCTCCTAGATGACTGTGCTCTGCCTTAACTCTCTAACACTCTAAACAGCTGGCCACAATACTAGAAATGTGCAACCTCATGCCTGACTAGTGATAGAGATGCCTCAGATCTGCATGCAACTTCTTGACCCTGGGGTGTGCTGCATATGGTGCTCTACAAGCCTCATGTATAATGAAGTCACGCAATCCACTGGGTGTAGGGACATATATGTGACCCCTATGATGAAGAAGTCCATTAGATTCTAGGGAGAACCCATCAAATCTCCCCTTAAGGGGTCTCTGATCTTGATCCAACTGAACATACTCTGAATAGAACTGGTCCTCAAGAAAATGCTGAAGTATGCGATCCCTCAAATCTGTACCAGTATTCAAAGAGGAGAGTGTATGTCACCTCCTACTCAAAGCATCTACTACCATGTTCTCCTTATCTTTGATGTAGTGGACATCAAAATAATAATAAAAAAGAACTCCATCCACCTCATCTATCAGGCATTAAGGTTAGGATAGGTGAAAATTTACTGGAGGCTTTAGTGATCTGAATGGAGCTCAAAATGGTGCCCCAAAGTAAATTCACGCCACCTCACTAAAGCATGAACCATTGTGGCTAGCTCAAGGTCATGTGTAGGATAATTAAGCTCGTGGGTCTTGAGCTTCCTAGACTCATAGGTAATGGCTCGTCCATCCTCCATAAGAACTGCTCCAAGTCCATCTAAGGATGCATTTGGACAAACCATGAAGTCAACTAAAGATTCTGGCACTACTAGGATAGGTGCACTAGTAAGGGCTCTCTTGAGCTCTTGAAATGCCCTCTCGCACTTCTCTGTCCACTCAAAACTCTTTCCCTTTCTCTGAAGGGATGTGATAGGGTGTGCCACTCTGGAGAAGCCCTCAAAAAATCACCTTTAGTAACCTGCTAACCCCATGAATCTCCTAACCTCTGACACAGTGGTGGGTGCCGACCAGTGCATGATGGCTCTAATCTTTCATGGATGGAATGTGCTACCATCTCCTGATATAATGTGACCAAGGTAGTAGACCTCTAACCTAAAGAAGGCACACTTTGACAAACTACCATATAGCTGATTATCTCTCAGGCACTGCAAAACCTATCTCAAGTGCTCCTTATGATCCTCCTCATTACAAGAGTATATCAAGATGTTGTCCAAGAACACAATAATGAATCTATCAAATAATGTATGGAATACCCCATTCATAAGACTCATAAATACCACTGGAGCACTCATGAGACCAAAAGGAACCATGGTAAACTCATAGTGTCTGTATCTCGTGTAGAAAGCTATCTTATGGATATCACTCTCCACAATCCTCAACTGATGGTATCCAGATTTTTTATCAATCTTTGAGAATACCCAGGCACCCTGAAGCTGATCAAATAAATCATTGATCCTAGGGAGTGGATATAAATTCTTGATGGTTACTTTTTTAATCTAACAGTAATCCATGTACAACCTAGGAGATCGATCCTTCTTCTTAACGAAGATGATGGGTGCTCCCCATGGTGAAACACTAGGGAAAATGTGCCCTTTCTCCAAGAGCTCCTCCAACTGGACCTTGAGCTCATCAATCTCGTGAGTAGTCATCCTGTACGGGGCTCTAGATATAGGGACAGCTCCTGGCACAAGGTCAATATGGAAATCAATTTCCCTAGGCGGGGGCATACCCAATAGTTCTGAGGGAAATAAATCTACAAACTCCTGTAATATAGGGAAGTCATCAAGGTAGGTTCCCTTCTCCTCCTCCTCCTCCTCTTTGTCACTTATGGTAATAGAAAATAACTGACATCCCTTGCACATGCAACGCTTAAGCTACATGGTGGAGAACACCCAAAGAGATATGGGCCTCTGGACACCTAAAATAACCATCGGTGAACCTAAACCATCTACACATTTGACCCTCTTCTTTCTATAGTCCACCTTGGTGTTTTGGGTGCAAAGTCAATCCATGCCAAGGACTACATCGTAAGAGCCAAGAGGGGTAATATGCAAGTCAATCATGGAAGTCATGTCTCATATCTACAACTGACAATCTCTGACTATGGAACCAACTGATACCCTAGCACCAGATGCTAACTTTACTTCGTATTTTACCTCCTATCTAGCTGCCACTATCCCACATTGCTCCACTACAAATGGGGAAATAAAAGAATCAGTAGCTCCTGAATAAAAAAGGATAGTGATGGTACTACCTTGAATCATACCTGCTGCCCTGATCATTATGGCTTGATTCTCAGCCTGGTGGTTATCAACCACTACAGAGACTCTGTGGGACCTACCCAAGTCCCCAACCATGCCCTTAGATGCTGTTGGATGTGAACTACCACCCTAAGGACAGTCCCTAGAAAAGTGCCTTATGGCTCCACATGTGAAACAAGGCCCTCAGGACTGTATCTATATGCCCTATGATCTAGTGTGTTGCAATCCCCCTGTCCTACTAGAACCACTAAAACCACCTTGAGAGATCTACTGAGTCCTCGCTGGAGGTGTGAATGGTGTCTGTGACCTCTGATCTCGCATAGGCCCCTATGCTTGCCACTGTTTGGGATTAAAACCCTGTTGCCCCTGTGCCAGTCTAGTCCTCTGACTCTGCTGAGTCTGTTGAGGCTGAGGCTATGGGGATCTAAAGGTCCCTAATGAGTGCCTCTGACTCCCCTTCCAAGGGGGTCTCTGGTATCTTGTACTCTGAGGTGTAGAATTTTGGTTCTACGACTGATCCTGAGTATCATGTCCTCTGCCCTGCACCTCCTCTGTTATCAAGGCCTTCTCTACAGCCTCTCATACATCTACTAGTGTTGCCATGTGCACTGGTCCAGAAATAGATGCATTCAACCCCTAAACAAAGTGGTTGACATGAAGCTTCTCATCCTTCATGTACTCTACATGAGGTAGGAGCTCAAGGAATTTTCTCTCATAGTAAGAAATAGTCAAACCCGTCTACTACAGATCATCGAAATCATCTATGCGACGCTGCCGGTAATTCTCTGAGATGTAACAGTCTCTAAATCTCTCCAAAATGGATTCCCAGGTGAGGGTGTCAATAACCATGTTACTCTTATACACTTCCTGGCACCACCAAATTGATGCGCCTCCTCTCAACAAGAGGATGGCCAAACAAGCTTATACATTTCTCTCATATATGCGCAAACCAAAGCATCTCTCTAAGCTCAGTAACCAAGCCTCATCCTCAATTCCATCTGTGGCTCTTGAAAAGGGTGGTGGCCTAAGGTAGAGAAAATCCTTAACCTAGTCCCCCACATCCTGTGGTGCTCCTTTACCTGTCTGTGGTATAAAACCTGGGAGGAGTCCTGCCATGTGAACAGACTCCCCATCCTACTCTACCTTCTCCTCAACTTGCCGAGGAGGAGGAATCCTACTACACTCACGGGCTACTCCCCCTAGCTCTGCTATCTATCCCCCAAGTGGAAACCTATCCATAAGAATCCCTGTTAGATTCTAGAGAGTATCAAGTACCTCCTGATTAGGATTCGGGGGTGGAACAGGTGGAGGTTCCTGCTCCACTTTTGCTTCTTCCCTAGCAACCTTTGCTTCTCTCTTATCACGAGCTGGTGTCACATGGGTATGACCTCACCCTTTCCCACGTCAGTGAGCCTGCTAAGTGACGGGAGGCATCCTACAAATTAATACAAATTTCAAGGGTTAATAAGGATATACATAATTGGTTTAAGGTTCCAATGTTGAAACATGGCTCTGATACCAAAATATCATGTCCAAAATTAGCATGATAAAATGTAATATATATATATATATATATATATATATATATATATATATTTGAAAGTTTACTATAATGTTTAGTGGTCAATGTCGCTATTAGGGTTGAGGAGAATCATGACATAAATCAACATCCCTCAACCCATAGTTTATCTAAGGTCTGGTCAGTACGAGCACAAATGCAATGTTTTCTAGAGATAAATCTATGAATTGATACTAACTCTCCTAACCGGATGGTCTTAACACTAAGTCCAATTTAGACCTAAGTTAATCTAGTCTATTCAACATAACATTATGTTTACCTTGATCAATACAATGGCCACATGTATTGACCATGTAAACATAACATTACCCATTAACATAACCCAAACATAACTTATCTTAGACTCTAGCTAATTCAATATGTTGAAAGTCCACGATGGTCCTAAGTTGATAGACTTAAACTAACCCATTGATCAACATTCTTCAGTTCCCAAAAAGTCATTCTTTTATTCCAATTTTCTATTTAAAATAATAA
The DNA here is from genome assembly GCA_018584345.1 of Thuja plicata. NCBI lineage: Eukaryota > Viridiplantae > Streptophyta > Pinopsida > Cupressales > Cupressaceae > Thuja > Thuja plicata. Next base: position 466,945 of record MU226234.1, read on the forward strand.
TTAACGTTTTTTATCAAATGAATTAAATTTATCTTTTCATTGATAGATTAATTTCCTTTACATTAATTCTCAAATAAAATATGTGTCCCCTAAGCCTAGTGTTCCACTACTCAGAAAGTAAAAATATTCCAGATTATGACTTAAGTCTATAATGAAATAATAATACCCAAAAGAACCATGAAATACAAATTCTATAGTTATTAAACTAAACTAAGGTCCAACATTAAGACCACCTAAAGAGTTCTATCCATTAAACTTGCAAGATGATAATGTACTAAAACCTATTGGGGAAAGTCTTAGTCTCAAGGTAAATAAATTACTCTACGTGTAATTTTAATTATCAAATATGGGATTAATCCACTAATGTACCAATTAACCTCTTTTTATTACAACCACGTAAAGAAATTATAATTAATTTAATTTCCTTAGATAGAGAATATTATATTCTGGATAAATCTCCATCTAATAAAATTAATTATAACTTATTTGCAAAATAGTAACCCGAAATTTACTATCAACCTAAAAAATTATATCTTGCACTAAGGTAAACTCCATGTACATAAAAAAAAACACTTTTATAAAGGTAACAACTAATTCTTAATATAAAGTCATTCCCTAGTTGACTTAAGAAAATAAAAGAAAAAAAACAAAAGCCTATACCGAATTCGTAATTAGGGTTAGGGCATACTATGAAAGGGTGAAATGTTATTATTTCATCCTTCTTCCTTTCTTCTTTTCTCCCAACTCAAACCCTAGCTAAGTTTATTTTTATACCTTCTTCTATGCTTTGCAGGTCTAGTTCATGGCATAGCAGCCATGGATGATAAAGGAATGAGCATTCATATATATATATTTATATATATACATACGAAATATATATATATATATAAATGAAGGCGGCTGGTCTACATTTTTTATGGTTATGACAGTGCGCGTTGCCGAGCACAAGTGAATGGATTGCATGGAGGGGGCGGTTTAATGTGCTAGTGCGGGGAGTGGCCGCAGCCACGGCTGCCTCCATGACCACTATGGTAGTGTGCCCACCATGGGTACCGCACAGTCCGTGGCTTTGCCGCCACTGTGCGGTGACCATGGTGGTCACGCCACCACAACGTTTGGGAGAGGCCTGCGTGCCGCCCATTCACAAGGGTAGGCCAAGGGTGGGAGGGGTGGCTTCTCCACCCTCCCAAACTTTGATATAAATTTTTTTGAAATAAAGCCCTTCATTATTTTATATTTATTTCTTTATCCTTTATTTTTTAATTTAGTAGTACTGCCACATATATATATACATATATTTATATATATCCATATCTAAATATATATTTATATCTAAAAGCATATATATATATATAATGTGAATATATACACAAATACTCTTGTTGTTCATAAACACAACAGTAGCATACAAGGTCATAATATTCTCCAATTCAGTTACATTAGTTATATATGTATATATTATAGACATTTTAATATTTCTGTGCATATATAATTATACCATAAAGAAAGTATGTGTAAATTAGTAGTTTCAGATTTCCAAATAGGAAATAGAAGTTCGCAGTTTCAGATTAATGTATCTTTAGATTAAATTACGTACGGATCAATATAGTATTCTCTATACACAGATTTTCATTTAGAGTTAAAGGATTAATTTCTTCTTGTTTTCAATAATGTATCTCAAATCTGCTTGTTGTACAAAATAGTAATATGAAACTATTATGTAACTTAATTAATTTGGGTTGCATAGGATAACAATATTTCCTTTACAGAATAGTTTTAAGCATAAAATTTTATAAAGAAATAAACTAAGATAGCCAGTATTATTTAACAGAATAACATGCACATAGAGGTTTATAAAGAAAGAAAACACAATCATGTTATTTAACCAAATGCGTAGTTTAGTACAACTTAATGTGGGAATTTACACCATCTTATTAATCAATTTCTATTATCAATTGTAAAAAAAAATTTCTCCCATAATAAATATTTAAAACAACAAATCTACTTATAAAATTTCAGAACAGATTATTTCAAAACATAAATCTTATACTTCAAAAATTTTCTAGCAACCTAACTATTAAATACTGTTATTGTAGAAACTTGATTACATCTAAAAAATAAAAATAAAATCAAATTACAACTTTTCATATAACAATCCAACAACCCATAGCTAAGATTTTAATGTTAACTTCACAATTCTTTACTAAGAGAATAATAACTATTGAACCCCTTCACCTCTAGCTTTGAACTTAATCCACCAACCTGGTAACAACTACCAATCTGCAATTACAAATATTTGGAATATCCCACGGGAGCTCTCCTCCCAGCCTAGGCCTCTTATGAGGCCACCCCCAAGCTAGGGGAAACAAGAAGGGGCAAGGTGACAATCAATCAACCACACTCAGAAATTAATCAAGAAAACAACATAACTCCCAACCAAGTCTTAAGCACAATTGGGTCAAAAGACCTCAATCTAGGGATGAAGGTGGAAATACACAAGAAGGAGATTGCCAAGAAAAATGCCTCACTATACACAATAGAAGCAATGCCTTCCCAAGGCCTAAAACTTGTTTCCAAGAGCTCCATACCCATAACCAATTTCCTTATCACCCCCATATGAAGTTTACAAAAAAAAATAGCAATGGCAACATGGAGCCCATAACATCCATGACATCCCTCTTCTTCCCAAGAAGAGAATCTCAACTAAAAAGGTTTCCCAACTATGAACTTCACCCACAATTGACTATCTCCTCCCTCCCAAGGGTAAGATAAGTCAATACAATCCCAAGCACAAAATCAAAATCAACAAATCAGAACAAGAAAAAAATATCTTTCAACAAACATAATAGCTCAATTGTAATTGCACAACATGAAGTAAAGAAAGTAAAATTAAGTGAATTTAAACAAGAAACTAAATAAAAATAAAATTATTTTAGCCACACATGGACAAGGAGTACCAACCTTACTCCTAGATATGGGTGTTGTTGAGATGATCCCTTGAGATGCTAGCTCTCCTTCTCTTGACTTCTCCCCAAAACAAGCCAAAATTCTCAAGCTCAATCTACAAGTCTCCCAAATGGAGAGTAGGCAATCAACCCCAAATCTCCTCTCTCTTTCCCTTAAAAGGCTCCCCTTCACCCACTCCACCTCTTTACCATCAAGAAGATAGAGGCATGTGTCCTTCCTTCTTACATATGTTGAATTCCATGCAAGGTAGGGACTCCACTAACTTGGAGGAAGTGAGGGTCTTTCCCTTTTCCCAAATTTTCGCCACTTTCAAAGAAAGGCATTAAAGAAGACCTAGAAAAGAGGTTATGGCACCCAAAACAATGAAAAACAACCCCTAACCCATAGTACTACATGAAAAATAGATAATCTTAACTCTAACTACCTCAAAGGACTAAATTTAACCCTCCAAAATCTCCCTCAAAGTTTGCATTCGAATTTCAAGAACAACATTCAAGACTTGGGTTATCAAAGAAACCTACTACCCATGGTGACTCTAGAAACTGGCCTAGGGTAAAAATAAACTCAAAGATCCACATAGGCATGCTATGTCACAACACATCTGTCAATTGACACTAAAAGAAAACTTCAAATTTACACCATGGCATGTTGTAAAAGAAATTAACAAAATTAAAGGAACAAATTTACAACCATGAAAAAGAACACATTTACAACATAATTACATTTAAAATTAGGTTATTGCCCCTTTAGGGCTAACCCTTGCCTCACAAGGATTTTTTTTATAATTTAGCCCAAACTTGTTTCCCCGATTTGAAACCATGGTAATTCCTCCTGCACACTTGAACAGAGCATCAATAGTTCAAGAACGAAAATAAGTAACCTTATTTAATTAATGAGTAGGTCTATTAGTTGAGATTAATGTGGGTAGGGTAGGATCTAGGTTTATTTTTAGGATTAATTCAAATTAGACTTAGACTAATCATAACTTAGTTGAATATTAGAATGTAGAGGGAATAAATAAATTTAAAAAATTATTTAAAAGGGGAATTTAATGAAGGAAATATAGTAAATAAAATTTAATACACTTAGAGAGGAGGTATTTAAATTAAATTTAAATACTATATAAGATGAACCAAATTTAAATAAATAGGTGGAAGAATATAACAAATATATTGAATTAAATAACTATAATGTTAAGGGACAATATTAGGTGTCTACATTTTGCACCTCTTTCATGTGACGTCAAGGGTGGTCTCATATCAAAGAAAAAGAAAAACAAGATGCCCCAGAGAGAAAAAAAAAGGTCCTAAAGTGAGGGTGGTGAAGAAGTGTGCCCCCTCGAGAAAATAACGCAAAAAAAAAAATTGTGAAATTTTCTTGCAAGAAAGGTGGAAGGAGAAGAAAAAGATACAATTGCATGACTTACAGGATGATCAGGAAGGAATGGAATGAAAAAAGGGTTTGGGAAAAAGAACAGGTCCCAAGGGACCTATAAATAGTCCATGGGGGCCCTAGGAGTCACTTTCACCCATAAAGAGAAAAAGGAAGAAGCAAAAGAGAGCAATGGATAATCCTTGAGAGTGAATGTAGATAAGAGAGCACATCTCAACACACCAGCGTGAAGCTGAAACATGACCACCAATGAGTAACCTAACCGAGCCTACTCATTGACTTAAAATTTTGTATTTATTACATGTTTAAGTGCATATAATGAGGGAAAAAGGTTATTGTGGTAGAGCGGGTGATTCATAGATCATCGTCTATGCAAATGGCTATCAGAAAATATTCATCTATGTAGATGAAGATCAACAAATCATCATCTGTAGAGACAACAATCTTGCAATCATCATCTCTGAAGATGAAAATCTTCTGATCACCGTCTGCGAAGATAACAATCGAAGATTGTCATCTGTAGGGACGAGGACTACGGGGATGCAGATGAATATCAATGGACATTCATCTATGTAGATGAAGGCCGGTTTGGTTGAATGTGGGAAGATACATGATACATTGATCATGGATTGACATCTCCACCAATTTTCATATGCGTCGATCATCGTCTGCACAAGTCAATCGGTGTCTATGCGGATTGACTAGAAAAAACAAGGGTAAGGGGTTTGAGAGTGAGAGACAAGAGATGAGGGTGTTAGGATGCCCCAAGGTGTACTAATCTTTGTAACAAGGACTAAAAAGTGTGTTTTGTGAATGTAGGAGGAAGGATTAGTGTTCAGATCACAAGAGAGTTGGCTGGATACGATGGTGCTACCAGATGAAATGACACAAACAAAGTGGGGACAGGTGAGATTGTGCATTCTTGAACATGTACATCTATGGTCATGGTTACGATCACATAATGTTCTCATGAACACCCTCATAGAGAGATGGATTAGCCCTACTTATAATTTTTATTTCCCTATGGGTGAGGATACGATCACCTTGTTCGACATATGGAGGATATATCACATACCCATCAGGGGATTGATTCTTGATTACACATAGGAGGGCCTAGAGCCATATGTAGAGGCAGCTTTTGGATCATCATTTGAGTAGATTCCCACTATTAGATAGTGGTTACCATGGAGGGTAGTGATGGTGGTATGATGACTATTGTGATGGGTGGTTGTATACCTTGCAGGGCTAATTGGTGGACAGTTGATGCTTGATCATGCAGGTTATAGATTTCCTCTCGAGTGGGCATGAGTACTCAATGCCATGTTAGAGGAAGAGGGGGAGAGGTAATACTAGGGATACATTATCCTTGGGTAGTTGTATTATGACCTCCATATGTGTGCCTATTGGAGAGGTAGGACATAAGGTGAAGGGGTAACATTTTTGTTAGTTTGGGCATGGGAGCATATCGCTATAGTACACCCCTTAAGACTTCATGAGACTCGGCAGACATATGCATCATATGCATGTAGTTATAGACCGCTCATTCTATATGAATTGAAATATTTTTTCATCCATTCACGGAGGACATTGAATGAGATACAAGGGTTTGATTGGACTCCATATGCAGGGTGTGAGGCATGGGGCCACCAATCTCAATAATAGCAAGACTATAAAAAGGATGGCTAGGAGAATTTATTTTACCTTGGGTTTGCATAGATGGACTGTTGGATCCTAGGGAGGACAACATATATGGTAGCATGATAGATCCCATCGTGGGTGTTGAGACCTTTCAAATGGGTGTAGGATATAGTTCCATATTCATTTCCACATCAACTAGTGACTTGGGAGGTGGGATATTTATGGGGGATTGCAATGGATTTGCAAAGGGCCAGTGCATCATGGATAGGGATGGTAGCATTTTCATGATATAAGGGGCATGATTTGGTTTGAGATGCAAGGGTGATGCTTGTGTATGCGCAGTGGTGGGTGGTTCATAGGCCTATCAGATTGAGTATCCCAAGGCTGATCCTGGAAAATGAATAGTCGAGGGGAGGGGAAGATGGTGTTTTCATTGGGGGGATGAGGGAGAGGATGTTGAATGATATCAGATTTGGGTAATATTTATGTTGTTGACATTCATTTTTTGTCACTAATGTCAACATATGTTTTTGTGAAGTGAATAGACTGGTTATTTGACTGGAAGAAGTGTATAGACATTGTATGGATGATTCAGAACGATTGAAGACAATGATATGGAGACAAATGTGTGATGAACTTATTTCTAGGGTTCCTTGACTTGAAGTTACATATTGGTGATGTTATAAATTATTTGTTGAAGACTCGTTTCTAGACTGTGACAATAATGCTTGACAGAGAAGGTCTCTGTATTTTGCGTATATCTTATAGATGAATATATTTTAGCATATCCAAGCTTATGGGATGACTGAGGACACATTGAGGAATATTTATTATTGATCTATAGTTGTGAGAGTACTGGTGACGTTAACTATGGCATGTATTCTGGAGGAGACCTACTTGGTGGCTGAATTCAGACATGTAACATATATTATGAATTGTGAGCATGGATTGCAGATCTTGGAGAATAAATGATGTATTGTAATTTATTTTTACTTGTTATAGGTATCGTGTGTATCTTAGCAAGGAGTTAAAAAATTATTTTTTATATTTGGAAAGCCTAATTGGCCAACCTAATTAATTATTGTGTATTGGGAAAGCTTAATTGGCCAACCTAATGAATTATTGTAATAGGGTATATATGGGAGATCTTTTATTTTGGAAAGATGTGGTAGATATTGAAAAGGCACAAAAGTGTGAAAGCTGTGAGGCTTGTTGGCTGCTAGATGTAGAGAAAAGTTTTGGATAAGAATACTTCATTGGAACTGGCCAAGCAAAGACAGTTACTATCAGAAAGTTCACTAGATTGTATATTTTCTATATACACTTGTTTAGATTGTAAAACCTTGAGGGTGGAATTAACCTTCTTTGGGAAGTGTGCTAGGGTAGTGAGCCCACTATTACTCTTTAATCCTAATAGGATCTTCCCTTTAATAGGGAATCTATACTATAATGTTGTAATAAGCTCCTAATAGGGATAAATCTTCTAACAATGATACTATACGCTTAGTACATCATTAGTGGGTTCTAATTCCCACCGGGGTTTTACCTTTAATAGGGTTTCCTCGACAACAAGTATTGTGTTATTGTATTGGCATTTACTGTGTTATCATTTGTATTGAAGTTTTGGTTTATAAAGATTAAAGTTTAATATTTTTTATCAGAACTGATTCAAACACCCCTCTCAATTGGTATCAGAGCTACTGGTCCTTATAGAGAAATTTTAACAACTTGAGGTGATCTTGAAGATGACTTACTATAGGAAGGATAGTCTGAAATTTAATACTGAAAACTTTGATAGATGGAAGAGAAAGATGAGAACACACTTGCTATGTTTGGTAATTGACTACTGGATGATCACAAAAATTAAGGAAAAGATAGCGACTGAGGATGAATTGGAGAAGGATACTAAAGATGATATGAAGCTATTTTTATGTAATATGGTCGCAAGGGAGTCATTGATCAACGCACTTTCTGAAGTTGAATTCAATGCAGTAAAAGACTTGGATTCTACACATGAGATTTGGACAAGAATGGAAGCACTATATATTGGAGATAATTTTACTAAACAGGAAAAGATACAAAATTGGAAAAAAAGATGGAATGAATAAAGATGAGATACGATGAAAACATTAGGGCATATGCACAAAGAATTAATGAGGTGGTTACTGACATCAGAAACTATGGAGGTACTTACAGTTAGGAAGAAGTGATTGCGAAGATACTCGGATCTTTGACACCTATATACAAAACTAAATTACAAGCTATAGAGGAGATTATACCTTTGACACCTAAATTCACTAGAGAGATGTTGATTGGTAAACTTACTACATTTGAGGTCACGGAACTGGGAGATACTTTACCTAAAGTAGAGTCACCGATGAAGGCCCGACTATCCATAAAAACAAAAAGACCTTATCTGGAATTGCGAACACCAACAATGGTGACTTAAGAGAAGAGCTTGGAGAATATGCTGATGAATGGGAGTAGATACATGAGGAAGAGAGAAAGCTAGATGAAGTGGTATCCATGATCGCTAGAAGAGAAAAAATAGGTAAGGGTAAATTTGAAGGCAAACTACCTTTGAAATGTTTTTCTTGTAACAAGATTGCTCATTTTGCATCTCGATGTCCTACAAGGGTTTCAAACCATAAACCTAAGTTTTACAAATCTAAGTATTCAAAAGACATGGAATGTTATTATGCTAGTGAAGGAGTATCTGTTGATGATGATGGTGACAATGATGAAATTGAATTTATTTCTATTAAAGATGATGAGCCTAGACACGAAGAAAAAGACTTAGTGTCTCGTGTTGAAAATAAATCTTAATGGGTTATAGATAGTGGTTTTTCACATCGTATGAGTGGAGATACAAATAAGTTTGAGTCTAAAAATATATGATGGTGGTGCTGTTAGATTTGGTGACAATACTCCTAAGCTTATCATTGGAGTTGGATCTATTTCTCTCTATGGTAAGACTAATACTGACAATGTACTACCTATTGAGGGACTTAAGCATAATCTGTTGAGTGTTGAGAAGTTAGTGGAAAAAGATTATCAATTGAAATTCATTGATGGGAAATGCTCTATCAGAAGTAAATCAAGAGATTTGATCGTATATAGTACTAAATATAGACGTAATGTATTTGAATTTAATACATCTGAAGCTTATTATTTTATTGCAAAGGTTGATGAAAGTTGGCTATGATAGAATATTTTTTCATGTTAACTTTGATAAAATTGTGGAGGAAAGTATGAATAATGTTGTAAGAGATCTACCTAATATTGTGAATTCATCTAAAAATATGTGTAGAGAGTGTGTTATGGGGAAGAATACTAGAAGCAATTTTAAAATCAAATCTTATTCAGCAAAATAGAAGTTGGATATGGTGCGTACAGATTTGTGTGGTCCTACACGAACAAGATCTTATTATGGTGAAAGGTACTTTATAGTTTTTGTTGATGAATTTTCTAGAATGATGTGGGTTACATATTTGAGAGAGAAATCTGAAGCATTTGAAAAATTCAAGTTATTCAAAGAAAAAGTTGAAAATCAATCTGGTTTGAAGATAAAATGCTTGAGATTAGACAAAGGTGGTGAGTTTACATCCTATTTATCTAATATCTAATGTGAAGAGCATGGAATTTATAGAGAGACATCTGCACCTATGACACCACAACAGAATGGGATAGCAAAGCGAAGAAACAAAACAATATTAGAGGTTGCAAGAACTATGTTGCTGGAAGCAAATGTATCACATGTTCATTGGAGGGAAGTTGTTGGTACTATTGTGTACACATTGAACATAATTCAGATTAGAGAAGGTACAAGTAAGACTCCTTATGAATTATGGTTTGATCATACACCTACTATAAAATATTTCAGAATATTTGGAAGTAAATATTATATCAAAAGAGATGATTAGATAGGGAAATTTGATGCTAGAAGTGATGAAGGTATTTTTATTGGTTATTATACTAAGAGAAAAGCATATAAATGTTTCAATCTGAGATAGAGAAAGTTGACTGAAAGTGCCAATGTGAGGATAGATGAAAAGTTTTAGATTCAAGAAAGAATATATGACTATGGTCAGATTTCAGAGATAAAAGAGGTCATTGTTGAACCTGAAGAGCCTTTGATGGTTGATAACAAGATTGAAGATAAATTGATTGAGCATACTGAGACTCCTAAGACTCCGAGGTATGTTACAAAGAACTATCCTAAAGATCAAATTATTGGTGAAGCAAGTAAAGGTATGATGACTAGATCTAGAATTAGAGATGAAATTTGTTTGATTTCTCAAGTTGAACCAAAAAATACTCATGAAGCATGTAAAGATGAATCTTGGACTAAAGCTATGGAAGAAGAACTTGAATACATAAAGAAAAATAATACTTGGGAATTGGTTCCAAGACCTAAGAAAAAAAATGTGATAGGAACTAAATGGGTTTTCAAAAACAAGATGGATGAAGAAGGAACAATGGTAAGAAATAAGGCTAGATTGGTTTGTAAAGGCTACTCGCAACAAGAAGACATAGAATTTGAAGAAAGCATTGTATAGAGTGAAACAAGCACCGAGAGCATGGTATGCAAGACTGGACAAGTACTTACTTCATCTTGGTTTCATAAAAGGTAATGCAGACAATAATTCATATTTAATAACTGATGAAGATGGAATCTTAATCACAAAACTTTTTGTTGATGATATCATTTTTGGAGGCAATGATAACATGAGTAAGAAGTTCTCTAAAGAAATGGAAAATGAATTTGAAATGTTAATGATTGGTGAAATGAGATTTTTTCTTGGTTTGAAAATTAATCAGAGTAAAAATGTTATTTTTATATCTCAGACCAAGTATCTTAAGGAAATGTTGAAATTTTTTGGAATGAAATATTGTAAACCTGTTTGGACACCCATGGTGACTGGATACAAGCTGACTAGTAATGATGAGACTCAAAGTGTTTCTTAGAAAAAGTACAGGTTGATGATTGGTGGTCTGCAATATCTAACTCACACTAGACTAGATATTTCCAATGCAGTTGCTATTGTGGAAAGATATCAAGAAGATCCTAAAGAGACAAAAATTTAGATACTTGAAAGGAACAATAGAATATGGATTGTGGTATGAAAAATTAGATGAATTTATTTTGTAGGCTTATACTGATGTTGATTGGATAGGTAATGTGCATGATAGAAAGAGTACAAGTGGTGGATCATTTTTCATTGGGAAAAGGTAGGTTTCTTGGTTAAGTAAGAAGCACGACTATATTGCTCAGTCTACTACTGAATCAGAGTATGTTGCTGCTATAATAAATTGTACACAAGTTGTTTGGATGAAAAAAATGCTGACAGACATTGGAATAGTTTTTGAAGATCCAGTGGTTATCCATTGTGATAGCACTAGCATAGTGAATATGTCAAAGAATCCTGTAATGCATTCAAGGACTAAACATATTTCTAGTAAGTATCATTTCTTGAGGGAGAAGGTAGTAGATAAAGAGATTAGACTGGAATATATTAGCACAAAGGAACAAATTGAAGATATATTTAAAAAACCTTTTCCGAAAGATGATTTTGAATATCTCAAAATAATGCTTGAGGTGAGAGCCCCTTTCACTGATAATTAATTCATGTAGACATGCATCAGTCTAGTTTCTTTCAGAGCTATATTATTTTATGGACTTGATGTATGGATCTACTCCTTAGGGGGAGTGATCACAAGAACACTATAGAACACATTTGGATAATTTTGCACCTGGCTATTGGACATGAAGATTTAAAAAATCTACACCTTATAGATAATTATAGTTGAGTTATGACGCCCTTTGTCATTGTTGTCAAAGGGGGAAAGATTCTATGTGAAAATCCCTACTATTTTGAGGAGATTTGTGTTGAGGATATTGAGAAGATTGTATTGAGAGAGAGTAATTTTTGGGTTGATGGATTTTCCCATATGTTTCCATCAATGTCAAAGGGGGAGATTGTTGGATGATATCAGATTTGGGTATTATTTATGTTGTTGATATTCATGTTTTGTCACTGATGTCAATATATGTTTCTGTGAAGATAACATACTCGTTATTTGACGGGAAGAAGTGTACATACACTATATGGATGATTCAGAATGATTGAAGACATGGATATGGAGATGGATGTGTGATGAACTTATTCCTAAGGTTTCTTTACTTGAGGTTACATATTGGTGATGTTACAGATAATTTAGTGAAGACTGGTTTCTAGACTGTGACAGTAATGCTTGATAGAGCAGGTCTCTGTATTTTGTGTATATGTTACAAATGAAGATGTTTCAGTGTATGTGAGCTTATGGGATGACTGAGGAAACATTGAGAAATTTTTTTTCTTGATCGACAGTTGTGAGGGTATTGGTGACATCAGTTGTTGCATGTATTCTGGAGGAGACCTACCTGGTGGCTGACTTAAGACATGTAACGTATATTATGAATTGTGAGCATGGATTGTGGGTCTTCAAGTATAACTAATGTATTTTAATTGATGTTTACTTGTTATACATACCATGTGTATCTTAGAAAGGGGTTAAACAATTATTTGTATATTGGGGAAGCCTAATTGGCAAACCTAATTAATTATTTGTGTATTGGGAAAGCTTAATTGTCTGACCTAATGAATTATTTTAATAGAGTATATATGCGAGATCTTTTCCATTGGAAAGATGTGGTAGAGATTGAAAAGGTGGAGAAGTGTGAAAGTTGCGAGGCTTGTTGGCTATTGGATGTAGAGAAGAGTTTATGATAAGAATACTTCATTGGAACTGACCAAGAAAAGATAGTTGCTATCATAAAGTTCACTGGATTGTATATTTTCTATATACACTTGTTTAGATTGTAAATCCTTGAGGGTGGCATTAATCTTCTTTGGTCAATGTGCCTAGGTAGTGAGCCCACTATTACTCTTAAATCCTCACTGTGTCTTTCCTTTAACATGGACTATGTACTATAATGTTGTAATAAGCTCCTAACATGGCTAAATCTTCTAACAAGGATATTATACTCTCAGTACATCATTTGTGGGTGATAATTACCACCAGTGTTTTACCTTTAATAGGGTTTCCTCGACAACAAGTATTGTGTTATTGTGTTTGCATTTACTGTGTTATCATTTTCATTGAAGTTTTGGTTTATAAAGATTACAGTTTAATATTCTCTATCACAATTGATTCACCAACCTCTTAGTTGTGCTTGTGGATTGTTATCCCTAACAAAGGATGGAGGAGATGATTGAAGGGATGGTGGATGAGATAGTGGAGGATATGATGGATGAGGTAGAAGAGTAGGGGTATATATATCCAATCCAAATAAGTTGAGAGATAGCACGGGCAAGTACATATATCTGTAAGTAGATTCCCTTCAAATATTCTAGGACAGGGACAGGTATAGGGGCCACCACCACCATAGGTATAGGGACATGCATAGGGACAACCTCCTGGAAAGGTACTAGGACATGAATAAAGACCACCTACTAGATATATTGCATAGGAGGTTCATGATACTATGGTTATAGAGTGAGATAGTCTGCAGATAGAGGTAGGCCATTTACAAGGATTATTAGCCACTTCACAGGCATTAGAGGGGAGTGTATAGGCAGAGATGGGTAGAGTATGGGGTTTACTAATAGGAGAGCGAGCATGAGAGGATATTTCTTAGGGTTATCTAGACTCTCTATAAGCTTGAGTTGATTCATGAGAGTTTATGATCATCAAGACTCATACATGGGCTATAGCACAATAGGTGGAAATAGAGAGGATTCAACAAGAGATGGATGCCATGAGGATAAATTTATAGGAGGTGAGATTGGAGAGGGATATGTATCAGAGGATATCAAAGGAGTATAGGGGACAAAAGGAGATTGCAATACATGCTTCTACTATACTGAGGGTGATGCGGGTTGTACAAGATGCCTTTGTAGCACACACACAAGAGACCCAAGTGGTTCGTGAGATGGAGTATTATCGACATCAATAATATGAGGTCATTCTTGAGGGTCAGAGGGTTGTGACATATAGTGAGAGATCTACCACTCACCCTACATGTGGAGCTTCTTCATATGCCTCAGTAGGTATGAGACCTCCATGAAATAGGAGGGAGATGGGACATGAGGTGTAGGGACATCCTCACAACTGACATCATGATCCTTACCAGTCATGTTTGATAAATGTTTATTTTTCAGATTTTGGATGGAAAATGACATTTGTAAGAGATATATAAATGTATATTTAATGGAATATGATTTATTTACAGACCTTGGACACTTTATTATTCTTTCATAATGATATATACATGATTCAGATGGTCTTATGTGATGTGTGTGGTTTCTTTTACTATATTAATATGTATCAAATGGATGATGATTTTATTATTGATGTGTGTGATGCAGGATGTGTATGATATTATACTATATGACGGTTCTAACATATCTGTGATGCTGGGCTATGTGGATATTTACATATGTGATTACTTATTTTGATTATGGATGGATAATGCTTACACATGATTTACATAGTGAATGTTGTTTATATAGTGGATTTACAATGCAATGTAAATGGATTATATTGATTAATATAATATGGTTTAAAATACATAATAAAATGTAATATTCATAGATTAATGAGTAATGCTATGGATAATAAATGGATAACACACCTAATGAACCTAAAATATTAAATGCAACTAAATGAATATTATTATGTGACTATTACATCAAATTTGAAGTCAATACTTAAACTTATCATCAACATAATAATACAACTAATGCAATGAACGGAATGACCTACATGAATGCAACTAATGAGGACTCGAAATGAGACATTGTTTTTGTGTGTATCAATCATAATTGATAGGATCATTCAACTAGATTTAGGAGGGAGGAAATAAATAGGAACCTTTCCAAGTGTAAAATGCAATATGATCCTAACTAAATGCAACCTATCTACATGCGTTTCATGAGATTATATTATGTTTATGTCAAAGATAACATAGTAGTTTAACTTTAAAAAAGGAGGTATGCACCATGTGTTAGGAAACACAAGGGAAATTGTTCCTTTGCATGGAATAGACTCTGAGATAAATAGATAGATTTAGGAAAATAGATGTAGCATTACATTCACAATGGTACTAATACAATGAGAATCATGAGGAGGTTTAGCACACCCAATTATTGTTAAGGGATTTGGTGGTATATGTATGAATCTTGCCCCCAGTGAGGCATGAATAATCATAAATTTTTATGTAACAAAAATTCACTAAAACTATCACAAACAAATCATACCACAAATGACATATATTCTAATAAACATCATTCAAGATACACCAAGATATTGAAGATCGAGGCAATCATGAGTAGGGTATATTGAAACAAAAAACAAAAAAAAACAAAAAGGAATCATGACCAAGAAGTCATTTTATCCAAAATTCATTCCATGAACAAGATTTTGAGATGGAGGATTGATAAGCTGACATTCGAAGGATACATTCTGACGGGAAAATATTGATGTGCTATCAAAATGAAGATTCACTGATAATAGCTTGTGAAAGGAATAATAACTGATAAATTTGATCTTATAGTTGATTTTTAAAGATGCTTTTCCAATCAGTGTCTTGGAAAAATCTTAGTGTCATGGGGTTAAGGTTAGTGTTCAGGAAATTTTATAATGGATCTTTAATGCAAAAGCCAAGAATCAACAAAAAGTGAATTAGGATTAAGTAGGACTTCTATAGAGATATAAAAAATGTAGGGTTTATTATATGATGAGATGGAGGGACAATGAAAAAGAAATGGAAAGAATGTGAGATGGTTTGAATAGATGATGGATCTAACTACACATAGCACGTGGAACATTTTTTCACCATGGTACTTACCCATTGCACTACCAAAGTGGTTTTCACAAATGGATGAACTTATTTCTCTATACTTTTTTGATTTTTTTAGTTTCTTGATTTTTGATTTTTTTTTAATATTATCAAGGCATCTCTTTACCAATTTTTCACTATGATAATATATTTTTTAGGAATTTTCTTATTTTTATATTTTTTCAAGGTAATTTTATACTATTTTTTGGATTTTTCTTAATTATCTGATTTTTTTTGTTTTTTGTTTTACTTGTTGTTGTACAAGAAGAAATATCGATGCACTACGCATAAAAGCACTTGAGGTGTAGGATATTTATAGGATCAGGGATAGGATATCCCTCTGGTGTTTCTATCTAATATGCTCTAGATCCAAATTTTTCTATAACCACAAACTGTCCCAACTAGTCAGGCTCAAAATTTTCTTTCTTTTCACGGTTATGGAGATTCTTCATGTTATGGTGCAGGACAAGATTGCCAAATTCAAACTCATGGGCTTTGATGTTATTGTTGAACTGTAAGTGCAAGTCATATTGATACACATAGAGGTGGTTCAGGGTATTGAGGTGCCGATCAAAATAATTTCATATGTGTGTTCTAGATGATATCTAGTCTATATTGCATTGATAACTCAGTTTAATTGTGACTTAAACTTAATTACAAGTACAAAGAAAAAATTGAATATTACAATAATCGACTTAATTTTCTTATACTTTCCCTATTTAACTCAATTAAATACAGCTAAACACATACTTTTTTATATGTTTCTTTTATTGAAAACAAAAATATTAAATATTTGGCTCCTCTTGCAAGTAACACTTTTCCCTATGCATGGAAAAACATTAATTGAAGTGTCCTGAGTTTGTTGTCTTCAAAATTTTTAAGTTCATTTTTGGCTCTAATGGATGTTCTATAGAATTCCTACCTAAATGTTTACTTTCATGATTATGTTCAGTGATCTAGCTAGCTATTGCTCATCTGATGCTTGTTTGATGGATGCATTTTTGTTGCATTGTAGACACACTAGATTTTTTTCTTATTTGATGGATGCATTTTTGGTCCATTCATTATCATGAGAGATGGGTTCTTGTGAACCACTAATCATGAAAAATGGGTGCATGAGTTTGACTCAAAAACTACATATTTGAATCCTAATAGTAATATCACAA
The DNA here is from genome assembly GCA_018584345.1 of Thuja plicata. Lineage (NCBI taxonomy): Eukaryota > Viridiplantae > Streptophyta > Pinopsida > Cupressales > Cupressaceae > Thuja > Thuja plicata. The sequence goes on from MU226234.1 coordinate 483,991, forward strand.
TATTGTGACATTTTTTTTTCTCCTAATTTTCATTAAAACATGCGCAAACTAAATATGGATTTTGAAAAAAAAATGATTTTTTTTTTTTTTAATTTGTGTCTCGAACCTAAAAGGGTCGTTCAAGCCTTTAAGTTGGATTCCCATGGAAAATCCAAGCCATAGGCTTGGTATTTCCCAATGTGAACTCTCTGGTGCATACGAACATCAGAAAATATATTTTTTTGCATTTGATGCATGCCAAATATGGTGTGAACCATATTTTTGGATGCAATATTTTACATCTGCCAATTTTTTTTTTAAAAAACCATTCTCTCTCCTAAGCCCAAAACACTAAACCTTATAACCATAAGCTCTAAACCCTATACTAGTCCCTAATCCCTATAACCATAAGCTCTAAACCCTATACTAGTCCCTAATCCCTATAACCATAAACCCTAAACTATAAATAATTTCTCCCCTTCCACCTCTCTCCCTCTCTCCATATTTCCCTTCTCTCCCTTTGTCCCACCACTCTCACCCTTTCTCCTTCTCTCCAACCTCTCTCCCTCTCTCCCCATCTCTTCATATTTCCACTATCCCTACCTCTTTTTTTTCCCCTCTCCTTATTTCTCTCTCTTTGTTTCCATAAACCCTAAATCTTAAAAATTATGCCATAAACCCTAAACCATATAAACATAAGCCCTAGGAATTAAATCCTTTCCCCTCTCTCACTTTGTCCATCTTTCCCTTCTCTCCCTTTTATCCACCTCTCTCCTTCTCCCCTCCTTTATCCCTCTTTGTAACATGTGTGTGTGTGTGTGTGTGTGTGTGTGTGTGTGTGTGTGTGTGTGTGTGTGAGAGAGAGAGAGAGAGGGAGAGAGAGAGAGAGAGAGAGAGAGAGAGAGAGAGAGAGAGAGAGAGAGAGTTTGGAGGAGATAAAGAGAGCGGCATATAAATATTAATAGAATATTGATATGAGCAAGCCAATTACTAAAATTTGACTAAGTCTATAAATTAATATGATCTTCAAAAATATAGAATCTAAATTATAACTCATAGATATCTAAAACCACTCTCAAACATCTTGAAAATATATACATGAAATATAACGTAATTATAAGAAAGGAAAAAAAACATGTTATTATAATTTTTTATTTCATGTATATATTCTTTCTCTAACATTGTATTTGACTTGAGTTTTAAGAACTTGATGAGAGAGAGAGAGAGAGAGGTGCATTTTCAATGTTGTGTTAGAATGTGATGTTGATGATATCATTGTTTTTGTCATTAATGGTTTTCATTGATGTCAACATATCTTATGCCTTAATGTGGATTGTGTTAGAAACACTGAGAGGGGGAGGGTGAATCAATGTTTTTCTATTAATTACTTTTCAGCAACTTAAACATAAATCAAACATACATTGAATGAAGCTTAACATAAAAACTCATAACACATGATATGATTATGGGGAAACCTTGATCAGAGGAAAACCCCAGTGGGAATTAGTACCCACAAATATTCTGTATTAGTGTCTTATGATACTTGTTAGAAGATCCTTAACCTTGTTAGGAGTTGTCTTTACAATACATGAAGTACAGTGACCTTGTTAAGGGTCGGACCCTATTAGGGGTCTTTTACAAAACCCTGTTAAAGGTATATGGCTCACTACTTAGGCTCACTGCCCAATAAGATGAAGGCTACAACCTTCTGAAAGATGATATGCACTATATCAAAATGAACTGCTGTGATGACACTGTTGTCTGATCATTTCCGTGTATGTGTGAATGCTCTTACTCTCTCAAAGAGCTATATCATATACTGACTTCATAGTACTGTCCCTCTGTATCTTCCTCTTACATAATAATCAATGATTTTATCATATCTTTACATTACATACTTATATATTCAAATCCGAATAGGCGTGACCCAAAACAAAACACTAGTCGGCCCCAAAAAAAAATATACAATGCTTCTGAACAAGTCGGCGCAAGAAAGTTTACTACAATGTTAATTACATCATTACAATCATATAACCAAAGGCGCTTAGAAATTACATTATAAAATAACACACGCTGATCAAAACACTTAGTTGGCTTCCATGCTCTGTCTTCTGGACTGCTGGTCTACTGATCTTCCTGTAATTTTTCCATACTGTAGTTCCATACTATGTGTGTTTGGATGTAGCATGAACACATGTCATATAAGTTATATCTAAATGTGCATAAGCTGAATCAATCTCTCACATGTGCGCTGATGTGTTGATCGCTGAGTATCTCTATCTACCCTATTTTTGTACTTAGTCATTTTGTCTTTCATGACAGAAACTAAACATGACTTTGTTGCCATGATGACAACAAAAAATGAGTCATGCATCCTTAGGTAGTCAAATTTCCAACAATCTCCCCTTTGTAATTTATGGCAACAAAGGAATGTGGTCAAGTTACTCAAAATGACTTAACGCAAAAAGTGACTGTATATCATCATATATACATATACTTCTCTGCATATACACATTCTATAATACTCCCGCTTTTAAATTAATGACAAAGGTGTACAAAAACTTGTAAGTCTACTCCATATACACTTTAGGGTACACAATTTTAAGAGATTGGATCTCTTTCTGCCAAAATACTTTCATAGCATCAACAGTTTGTAGATGCGCGCACAATGCATATGTCATCTTCTCCATTTTTATCTAATCCATGCAGGGACCTTGATCACATGTCACAATAGTGGCATCAATCTATTTGATGTTCTCATTGAGGACTTCTAGGGATGGCGCAAGTGCATTTCTTAACTGGGTTTGCCTTACCCTTATCTTGCTAATTTCTAACTTTGATTTCTCAATTTTATCTAACTGCCCTTGGTAGACATTGTTACATATGTTCATGTCTTGCGTGGAAGTTTTGACTTATTTTCTTATGCCATCTATCATTAACTCTGCCTCTTCTACCTTTTTGGTGTTCTTAGAGGTGAGCGTCACTCTGTTCATATAGTTTTCTATGACTCTCTTTCCTTTATCTGCCAATCCCTTCAATATAGATTGCCCAATCTTTAAGGAGTTCAAGTCTAAGGTAAAGTTCTTTACCAAATCATCCAGTCTCTCCTTCTTGTATTCATATTCTACAATCTTAGTAGGAGAGTCTACTAAGCTTATAAAGTGTGATTTGAAGTTTGACAAAATGTTGCCCACATCTTCAACTAATTGGACTTTGGCTACTTTCTGATCAGAAAGCACTAAGTCATTCAAAATGTTCACTATTTCTAAAAAGTGAGGGTTCCTCATCACTTGTTTTTTCTTTTCTTTTTCCATAGCAAGAACGCTGATTTTGATTAGGTCTTCTTCTCCCCATGCATCCAAACTTGTTGAATCAGGAGTTAACCTTGACAACAATGAGGTAGATGGTTGAGTGGATGGTGAGAATATAGTGTTCTGACTAGTATCCACGCATTCAACTTTTACTGGTTTCTCTTTTATTGGCGTCTTTTCACCTTGATTATCTTCATTTATGTCAATTTGATCATTGATGGGAGCTTCATCTTGTTGTGCAGCGGTATCATTAGTGCACATTTCTTCACTTCTTACAAATGCCTTATCAACTTTGTCCATATATTTTTCAGATGTAGTCATGGATATCTTAACATTGTCAACTACTATAGTGTCTTCTGAATCTTTATCTATATTAGAATTTATTGTCACTATGGGCGCTGAAACTTGTGGGCCTATCATAGGTGCAATCTGAATCACTAGTTTTGTAGCCTGTTTGGGAGGAGCTGGAGTAACTTTTGCTGTAGGTGCCATTTGTGGCTACATGTGTCTGTCCATAAAGACTTGTGAAAATGCCTTTTCAGTCTCCTTACCTATTTTTTCATACTCCTTGTTCATAATTTGTAGGGTCCTTGTTTTAGTTCGGAGATGAGGCTTCACTAGATCTAATAATATAGCCTTCTCATCATGCGAGCATACAGGAAGAAGAGTATCCAATGTTTCTTCTCTTATCCTCATGTCTTCCTCAATTGCATGTCTTTTC
>MU226234.1:491456-514378 GCA_018584345.1 Thuja plicata
GTGGGAATTAGTACCCACAAATATTCTGTACTAGTGTCTTATGATCCTTGTTAGAAGATCCTTAACCCTGTTAGGAGTTGTCTTTACAATACATGAAGTATAGTGACCTTGTTAAGGGTCGGACCCTATTAGTATTATTTTACAAAACCCTGTTAAAGGTATATGGCTCACTACCCAATAAGATGAAGGCTACAACCTTCTGAAAGATGATATGCACTATATCAAAATGAACTGCTATGATGACACTATTGTCTGATCAGTTCCGTGTATGCGTGAATTCTCTTACTCTCTCAAAGAGCTATATCATATAATGACTTCATAGTACTATCCCTTTATATCTTCCTCTTACATAATAATCGACACTTTTATCATATCTTTACATTACATACTTATATATTCAAATCCGAATAGGCGTGACCTAAAAAAAAATGCTAGTCGGCCCTAAAACAAAATATAAAATGCTTCCAAACAAGTCAGCTCAAGCGTGTTTACTACAATGTTAATTACATCATTATAATCATATAACCAAAGGTGCTTAGCAATTACATTATAAAATAACACACGCTGATCAAAACACTTAGTCAGCTTCCATGCTCTATCTTCTGGACTGCTGGTCTACTGATCTGCCTATAACTTTGTCATACTGTAGTTCCGTACTATGTGTGTCTAGATGTAGCATTTACACATGTCATACAAATTATATCTGAATGCGCATAAGCTGAATCGATCTCTCACACGTGCACTAATGTGCTGATCATTGAGTATCTTTGTCTGCCCTATTTTCATACTTAGTCATTTTGTCTTTCATGAAAGAAACTAAACATGACTTTGTTGCCATGATGACAACACAAAATGAGTCATGCATCCTCAGGTAGTCAACTTGCCAATAGATTGGATGTTTTGGTGATCCGGTACACTATGCTCCAAATGATGTGCGAAAGAGATTTGTCTTTTGTAAGTCGGTGTTGGTCCCATTTATCTTGGAAAATATTGTAGTTCACTTGTTTGGGTCTGGTGATATATATAAAGTGGTCATTGTTCTTTGGTTTAATTATTTTCAATGTAACATATAGATCTTATCTATTTGTTTCAAAGATCTCAATGGTGGTGTAGCATTTTGTTGTTAGTGAGGTGTGTTTTATTGAGAGAATTGATCCATGTTTCTTTCCTTACCACTATAGGAATGCTTCGGTGTGACCTATTTAAAATTATCTTTAGGAAGACCTAGTTGTTTCCATGACATGGTATAAGAGGGAAATGATTTTATTTATTGTGATGTTCTTGTATGTGAGTAATATGTGAAGTGAATGTGAATGTGACAAAGGAAGATATGTGTATTATATGCGAGTTGGTGCAATCAATATATGACTATTACATCAATTAATGTTATTGATTATTGGTGATAGTGATTTCAGTGGTGGGTTCATTTTATTTATTATATTTTGGTAATGAGCCTATTTGTATTGATAGTGAGCATTTCTAATTTTTGGGTAGTTAGCCCAATCAACACGAGAAAACCGGTAATGAGACTTTGTAAAAATTCCCTTAATTGGTGTCACCTGAACTGGTGTTATTTTCATTAGAATTAGTTTCTTTGTGGTTTTTCCCATCTTGGGTTTCCACATAAATTATGGTGTTCACAGTGTTTATGTTTTCTTCTTTCATGTTAATATCTCTTATAAGTTTCTAATTGTTTTAAGTATTTATTGGTTCAATAAAGTTTTTAAAAAGAACCTTGATAATAATTAATTCACCTCATCTCAGTTCTTTGTCCTCTTCAATAATTGGTATTAGAGCTTTGGTTCCTTGGAGAGAGCTTAACCACTTGAGATAGATCTGATGACGCACAAATTGTCTATCCCTATGTTTGATGGATCTGATTATAGATTCTAGAAAATATAGATGAGAGGATACATGATTTTAATGAGTTACACAACTTGGAAATTTTTAGAAACAAAGTATGTTGCACCTCAGAATGGTCCTACTAATTGAGATGATATTTTAGCCCATGAGGAGAATGATAAAGAAAGGTATGCAATCTTTAGTGATTTATCAAAAACTGAGCTGACTAAGGTTATTTCATTGAATACTACCTATAAAGTTTTAGAAAAATTAAAAGATATCTATGAAGGAGATGATAGGGTTAAGTTATCTAAGAAGCTAATAGCTAAGTGTCAATATGAGAACCTGAGAGTGGAAGAAGGTGAATATATTGGAAGCTACTCTCAAAGGGTTGACAGTGCAATAAATGATGTCAAGAATCAAGGAGGCACTATTAGTGATAAATAAGTGATGGAGAAGATCTTAATGACCTTAGTGAAGAGATATAGTGATAAGATCCTATATATAGAGTAATTTTATGATCTAAATAAGTTTACCATAGAATGGTTGTTTGGCATCTTGACTACATTTGAGTTGAGAAAATTCACAAAATATAAGAGAAAATATGAGACAACATTTATAGTTACAAAGATAGAGGAAGACATGGATAATGATTCAAACAACATGGAAGAAAAATTTGCAAGAAAGCATAAGAAAGGTACTGATAAATAAAAAGGTATGTTACCTCTCAAATTCTTTAGATGTGGAAAGATTGATCATTTAGCAACTAGGTGTCTGGAAAAGGATAACTGATAGAAGTTCAATAAGTGAAATAAGAAGTCCTACTATGTTAATGAATTTTCTAGTATATTAGATGATGAATTAGATCGGGGAGATTATTTATTTTTGGTAGGACAAGAGAAGCCTAGATTTTTTTTTTTTGACATTTTCACTGAGTTTGATGATAATACTAATACTGCATTGTTTAGAAGAAATAAGAATGAGTTTTTGATTGATAGTGGATGTTCAAATCATACGAATGGTCATAAAATAAAATTTGTAACACTTGAGAAATATGATGGTGGTCCTATTAGATCTGATCATCATAAGGCAACATATATTATTGGAATTGGTTCTATTACTTTTGATGAAAAACATAACACTGAAAAGGTCTATTATGTGAAGGGTTTATGTTGTAACCTTTTGAGTGTTGGACATATGTGATAAAATGGCTATCATGTTGTGTTTAAGAACAAAGATTGTGAGATATAGAAGAATTCTAGAGCTATTATTGTAGCTGGAAAAAGAACAGTAAGGAACATGTATCAACTTGAATGAGCTATAAAAATTTATTTTTCTATCTTTGTTTGATGAAAGATTTCTTTAGCATTAGAGGATGTGTCACATCAATTTTGACAACTTGGTAAGAATAAGTTCATCCAGTATAGTAAGAGACTCACCAAGTCTGTGTAAACTAGACAACATTATCTATAAGGAATGTGAGGAAGGAAAGAAGGCAAGAGAGTCATTTAAGGAAAAATATCATTCATCTATCAATTTTTTGGATCTCATGCACACTAACCTATATGGTCCTATCCAAAAAGAATCTTACAAAGTGATATATTTGATAGGAATGTGATATTTCACTCTAGACTTATCTTGACTATATTCCAAGGTCTTATTCATAAACCTTCTAGCAATCTCACAACCCTAATCTTGAGGAAATCTACCAAGAAATTCTCCTACCTACTGAAGATCCATTCTATCAACAAACTACTTTCAAAGCTCACTGAACCTACAAGGGTAGATTATCCTCAACTAAAAAAACTCAATCACAACACTTTGCAAGGTTTCATTCACACCTTTTTAGATAATTTTAAAACATATGTTAAGGTTTTAAACCAAAAATCATCCATTCGTGCGTCAAACTCCTACAAACTACTATTAGGCCTAGTGTCCGCTTGTAGCCCTATTCAGACCCAATTTCTAGATTCTTTCACTAAAACCTAAAAGGATCCCTAAATCTAATTCTAGATTATGATACTCTTTTAAAAAATATTAAATATATTTAGGCTATGTATCCTTCAAGTCATCCGTACAACCCTTGAAACTTCTTAGGGACACTGTCTTTAAATGTAAGGCTATTAGGTCATTGTGATCTTTTTCTTCCATAACTCATTGAATTCGACTCCTCCAATGCTACCAATACGTAGAGATTCATATCACCTCTCCTTTCACTATTCAACTATTGTATTGCTTCTACCAATCTATCCTTGCAAATTTTTCACTTGTGATCCTCTTTTTCCCTAGCTGGGGTATAGCCAAGCTTGTCTAGGGCAAGATCTCATAATTCATTTCCAACTCTTCAACTAACAAAACCAAAAAAAAAGTATATACAGAGTCTCCTATATATTTTCATCGAAGCCCATTTTGATTACTATGGATTTAAAGACCACAAGGATCCATTATTTATGTACAATTTAGAATTGGACCAGGAGACTGTAAATTACAAGAAAATTTCAAAGATCCTACAAAATGAAGATTATTGACAAAAATATTTCCACACAGAGTCTCTAAAAAAACATAAGAGCCTAATTAAAATGGAAAAGACAAGGATTCAATCCATTTACAAACTTTCTTAATTCAAAATCCTTAAATCACTGTTTGTCTTAGTCTACAAACTTACATTCAAAGTAATTGTAAACAAAATGACATCCAACCTCTAAATGTTGGCTTGGAAGTTCTTAAATAGTCTTCCCCTTGTTAGAACAACCATTTAAACTGACCTATTTTTCCATTTAGGACAAAAGAAAATTTTTAGACATTACCGACCAACTTTTAAAAGTTGCAAAATTGCAAAATTGTTTCATGAGCAAGTTTTAAACATTTCTTGCAATTTGGCTTTTCCTTATTTCCATTCACTTGGTTGGATTGACAGAGGACTGAAAACCACCTCTAAAACACAAAAGTACTCTAAAAACACCTTCCTAATCAACTAGGATGTCCATTCAACATTTTGACCCATTTTTCTTAGTTAGGTCATTGTAAAGAGTGAATGAACAAAACATAACAAAAAAATAGGAACAAATCCTAATTCAATCCAAAATGTTCCTAAACTAGAAGATATTATTTTTCCATTAGTATGCAATAGGAAAACAGTTTTTGAACCTTTGGAAAACCCACATTGAAAGACAGACTTTCAGGAAGACTGAAAGTATAGATATCAGAGATCATTGAATGTATGAAGTTCAAAAGACACCCGAAGAGACAAATCTCAAGAGAAACTAAAAGATTAGAAATAGAGGAACCCAACAAAGCAATGGAACCTGATAGACAGTTCAATCAAAGGAACACCAAAAAACATTCAAACTAATTTCAGAGAAAACTGAGCATCACACACCGAAAGTTAGTTACATCCCAAAAAAATTGGATCTGACTTACACGTCAGATAAAACACTCATATTCTATTTATAGATTTTTGTTTTATTTTTAAAACAATTACTTAAGGAACAAGAAACATTATTGTAATTGTTTTAATTATTCTAACTGATTGAAAACATGGAGACTAGAAGATTAAGGTCAAGTTGTAAACCTGTGATCATAGAGTTAAAGTTGTAATATGTGAAACTTAATTAGGTCAATCTATCTTATAAATAGATGTTTTAATAATTATAGATGAGAGGATGAGTGTAGCCAATGAGCACATCTATGGACCAAACTAAGAGTTTCAAGAACCAGAACAACAAAAGATGAAATTGGTTATCAAGAACCAAGAACAAAGGCTACCAAGCAACATAGGTATTATTCAATCACATTAGTGATACATATATACATGTAATCTTGAATGGATATGTACTCAGAAATAGTAGATTTCATACACATAGGTCAAAGAGTAATTTGCTTACATTCTAACAAGTGAAGCAAAGTGTAAAAATACTTTCAAGAAAGGTGGATTTAACAATCCTATTGTAAATCTCTTAATGGAGTGCACACTAAATAGTGTTTCTAAAGCTCTTAATAGAGTGGATATTAATAGGTCTCCAAATAATACTCCTAACAGGGTAGATCATTAGAAGTGATCAAATTGTAAGCCTTAACAGGCCCCTTCCAATCTGCAGATAGTGAAGATTTTTGGGTGCCATCCCCACTGTAGTTTTTACCTTCTTACAAGGGTTTTCTGTGATATAATATCATGTGTCATGAGTCAATTAATTTCATGAATGTTTCTATGAATGTTTACATGTTTGGTTAAGTTAAAGAATTGATATGTCTTACACAAAGATAGTATAGAATAGATGATTGGACAAAAATTGATTACATAAAGGTTAAAGGATAAAAGAGATAAAAGTAATAGAGGTACTATTTCACCCCTCCCCTCTTAGTATACACTTCCCATTATTTCCAACCATTGATATCAAAGCTAGAACTCTTATTTGGAAAAGCTTACATACTTAAGAGAAAAGATCATACAATGGAGAAGTACACACTTGACAAAAGTATTGACAATCAGAAGCTAGAAATTCAGATCTTCTATGAACATTATAAAGAAGCTAGAAACAAGAAGAGACACCTGCTAGATGGAAAAAATATTATGGAATCTCACTGTAATGAGATAGATTACCAAGAAGAAGAGATACCAAATCTATTTGAGTCTTTAGGATCTACTACAAGAAAAACATCTGATACATAAGAAGAAAGCATCACAAACTTAAATAAAATCAATCAACATCTGGCTGGACAAGTAAAATCTCTACAAATTGTTCAAGAGACACAGATGGTAAGAATGATTGATGTCATGAACAATGCTAGACAAACTGAGCAAGAGAGAACACTAGCTATTGATGATAGAAGAAAGATTGTTGAAAAGCTAGAAGAAAAAGAGTCTGAAATACAAAGACTTACAAAACATCATCATTAGATTACAAATCAAATTATTCTTATGAGTCAAGAGGGAAAAATAATGAATGTTGAACTCATTGAAAGAATAGAAGCTATCGGTGAGCTAAGGGAAGAAAATTAAAATATGAAACTAGAAATAAGAATTCAGAAACAACATAATGAGATAATCAAGAGAGCTGAAGAAAGTAATAAAAGAATGGATGATTTCCTTGATGGACAAAGGAAAGCCAACAACATCACCAAACTAGGCTATACCAAAAATGGAGAATCACCCTGTCAAGCTAATCAAAAGAATGTCTATACAAATCCAAGACCAAGAAATATGACATGCAATCACTATGGAAAGCAAGGCCACACATCAAATTTATGTAGGAGAAAAATGAAAGGTATTCCTAACTCAACATCTTCATTCATAGGATTCTATTATAAATGTAATAAGAAATGACATAAATTGTATGAACATAAGTCTAAGATGAAACAACCAAAGAAGGAAACCTACATGGATAAATACTTTCCTACTTTCAAAATGCATGGGCACACTACTCTTGAATGCTGGAAGAAGAAAAAGAAAGCATGGAAGACTAAAGGTCAAGAAACTTCCTATCAACCGAATAGAGTCAGTAACTAGTATGTATGGGATTACAACACTTGGGAAAATTGTACAACACGTGGAAGATTTGGTCACATTTTTTCAAATTGTATAAGAAAATGGTCAAGAAATCCTAGAGGATGGACTAACCCCGGAATGGCATGTTTACACTGTCATAAAGTTGGTCACCTCAAGAAAGACTGCAGAGACTGAATGACAGAGACCAGCAAGTTTTCCAATGGAAACACCATTGAAGACATCAAGAAGGTGAGAAAAAAAATGTGGAGGAAAGCTACAAACAATGATGAAGCTAGACTAAGCAATGCAATTGGTGATACCCTATCCAATGGATCTAGTGACATCACCACCTCCACCTAAGCACAACAAGTAAGTATGGAACTGCATTACACCAAGTTATATTTAACATCAGTTCCATCATAAATAGTTGAAATGAAGAATTATCATGATTATAGATGCACTATGGTATTACTTGTTAAATTCTATGAAAACTATTTCATCGGTTAATACATACCGAAATACATCAGTATACATTCAAAGCTGAATTCTTTCCACTAATCGAGAATCATCGGTTAACATTTAAAAGCTAAATTTTATAGTGTAAACCGAGATCTATTGGTAATCATATAATTTGACAAATTTGTCTTCACCATACACCGAAACCTGTCTATAAAAGTAACAAGTTAAACAACTACCCCGAAGCATCATGTTGTCATCGAGAGGGAAGTTAGTGTATCAACTGATGACTTTGTCTTCACACATCGAGGAGTGGTTGAGGATTAATGACTCAACCTAGGGAAATTCTACAAATAGACAATGGAAGAGTTTCATTTCTCACCAACAATTTGAGTGAAGCGACCAAAGAGAAAATAGAGGTAGAAGTGATAACATTGTAGAGCGACTCCAATCCATTACAAAGCACTCCAAGAAGATCAATCATAACTACAGAGGTTGAAGTAAGTACCAAGCACAATTGATAAATTTGTTTATCTTTTATGGAAATACCTAATTTTAGAAACAATGGCCATGACATCAAGAACAACTAAGATGAAGAGCATCCAGAAGGATACGGTCAATCTTGTCAATAAATTTAACTGTGTAGAACCACATTACAATATATGGCTAGAGGTTGCATCACAACCTGACAATGCTGGAGCATTCTCATGAATACCAGCTAGGGTTTTTCTCATCAAAGATGTGTGAGCATAGATACACTACAAGATTGCAGAAATTGGTGACCTAGAGGTTGAAAAAGATTTCAATAAGATATGCAAAGATGATGGCACTATTAAAGATGAACACAAACACATTGAAGTGAAAGGGCTCAAAAATTCCCTATGGTTCCTGAAAGTGTTTAAGACCGAGTGGATTTGGTTAGTATTGAGTAGGGTCCACAACCATAAGCTATGGCTGGATGAGCCTAAACCAATAACCCAAGATTTTATTCATGCGATCACCAGTTATCCAATAACTGATTAGGTAAAGGAATTGAAGCACCCGCCCAAGGCTGAAATTGAGAAGAATACATGAGCTACATGGGATGGAAGAGGACTAGGAGTATCCACCATCAACGATGAGGAAATGAAATTTGGAGCATGTGTCTTAGAGATAGAATTTCTTTCAAGCTATAAGGATGAACAACATAGCATCAGGATCAGTGGATACAACATATAAGATTGTAAAGAAAGGAACTCAGCTGGATCTATCAAAACTTCTACTTGAGAAGCTCAAAGAGAACCTAAAGACAATAAAAAATGCAAAGACAAATTCATGTAAGTTTGGTTCACTTATCATGTGCATATTCTTCTACTTTCAAGAATATTTTCCATTAATAGGAGACATGAAATGGGATACAACTAGACCAGTCATCATTTAGATTAGTGAGTTTATAAAATAACTGGGAGACAATTTTGAGTCAATCATGGATGAGTACTTTGCTAGATTCAAGGAGAGATTTTAGAAAAGAGTAAGGATCCCCTAGAAACTAATTGAGAAATTCAAGACTGATATATGTTCATGGATGACACAAAATTCACATACATCAAGCCTGCTATACGAAGAACATCATGGATACAACCACTTGACTATGAAGCAAACATAGATCAAGCATCCAATGCAATTGATGCATTAATAAATGATCCAATTGATAAATCACAACCCAAGTTCGGCACCTATGAAGAATCTGAAGAAATAATTAAAACTAGCTTGGTTGTAAAGAAGATAGAAAGAAAAAAAGGATAAAATGGTCAAGAACTTGAAGAAAAGGTTATCGGTTACAGAGGAAGAAACCAAATAGAAAGAATAAATTGAGGGACAGTCACTCGTCGGTGAAGCTAAGAAGGAAAGTGACTCTGAGTCTACAAAGTCAGATACTTCATTACCTTCACTAGCTAAGAAGCCTAGAACTATAGCTGCTATAAGGACAAGAAGTCAAACAGCTAAGGACACAAGTCCTTCACCATTGAAGAAAGGTCAAGTAAGGACCTATAAGAGGAAAATAGAAACACAAAAAAGAGGGCCAACAAAAAGAAGAAAGTTCATTAGAAATAGGGAGGACATTGAGGACACTGAATAGGATGAAGTTGTTCAATAGGAGAAGAGTAAGATCCCTAAAAACATTGATGAGGTATGTGCACAAATGATTAAGTCAGGATCAATTACTGAGTCCAAAGTTAGAAACTGGTTAACTCTAGATCCCTTGGACAAGAACAAGATTGAAGAGGCAATTATCAAAATGATGAGTACATTTAAATATGTACTAGTACAATTTTATGAAAAAATTCGCAATGAACTATATGACAGACTATCTGCCAGATGGACTTGTGCGTTGAAGAATGATAAAGAGGTAAGGGAAAGAGTCCTTGTTTCTCTTATGCATCCTGAATCCAAAATGGAAGAAATTAAGGAGATGATGGAGAAACATGCACATGATTTCTCATCCAAAATGAGAGCTTACAATATACTTGAGGACAAGCTAATAGGCCTAGAGAAGGAAAACAATAATAGACCTACTAAGGAGGCAAGCCCCAAGAGAAAACTTCTCACAAATAAACCACACAATGATGATTAGGCTACTTAGAGCACCAAACCAATTACCATCACTGATGTAGAATTGGAAAAAGAGGAAATGGACATTATAGGAAACAAGGATATGGATGTTGGAGATGAGACATGGCCGGACACTACTATGGACAACACAGTGGACAATATAATTATTGACATCACCAATAATCTTGCAGATGAAATTTAGAAAGATGAAGCTATCACTGTTTCCAAGGACCAGACCGATGAAAAAGACACTACAATTGATGCTACACAGGTGAACATACCAGGAAACATGCCAACATTGATGGAAGCCATCAATATACTCCACAAAAAGGATAGTTCACGTACCAAAGATGAAAGAAAACCCAAAGACAAGGGTGATGAAGAACAAAAAGATGCATTTGAAGAACAAAAAGACACCTCTAAAGAAGAAAAAGACACATCTGAAGAACCAAAATATCCTACTGATGTAAAACAAGAAAATTCTACTAATTAGAAAACTGGAGAAGAGAAGCAAGCAAAAGATGGAGAGAAAAAAGATAAAAGTGAAGAAGAGAAGAAAGATGATACACCAGAGAATACAGAAGAAAAATTTTCATAAATGCACAAGGTTAATGAGGAGACTTCATGACCTAACCGATAGGTTGACACAGAGAAAAAGGTAAAATAAAATACATCTACCAAGCCTTCACTAAGAACTTCAGAGAAGACAAATGAACTAGTACTAAAAGTTCACACATCTACATCCACACAAATCTCAAAGAAGAAGAAGAAAAAGAATAAGAATCCAGCTACTTTGGATGAAATTTTTGAGATTCTAGTATGTGATCCTAGAACATTGGATCCAACTGAACTAAAAAATTATGCGAGACTTTGTGAGAGAAAATATATCCAAGATAAGATTAGGAAGGCAAGAACATAAACAAAGATACTGGAAACTACAAAAGACATACTGTAATAGATAGTACCTGACACTAAAATTGATCAAGATACTCCCATACTTGATCAATTGGTTGTTCTCACAGAAGATATCACATCTCAGAATGTAGATGCTGAAAAGGCAAATGAAGAATGAGAAGAAAACAAATTCCAAATCAAACTAGGAGAGAAAATCAGCCAAGAAGTAGCAGAGAACAAGGTGAAGCTATCTAAACTTGTAAGTACATTGGACCCCATTATTTCAGAAGCTATAACCTTAATCCAAAAGTTATGCACTTTAGATCAACTCACTAAGGAGTATAGTGAGAAGATAGCACAAATTGATGTTGATCTACATGAAAGTGTACAAGGTCTCACTAGCAATGAAGATGCAATCAAATTGCACTATGAACAGCTAAAGAAAGCAAGAAAGCTGAGACAAGACATTCAAAATGTAGAATCAAAGTTTAGAGATGAGGTAACCGAGCTCCAAGCTCTAATTTTTTCCAATCTCACATTACTGCAGCAACACATGATACTGGTAGGAACACTGGTTTCCACCCCCAAAATGTTTGTCCTAGACAACATTTATGATATGCATGCCAGAATTGCATTATAGCACATTTCTCTGGAACACCTTAAAGAGAAATGGGAAAAGATGATGGAAGAAATGACAAACTCTCATTCCCACATTCTGGACAATCTGTAAGTTACACATTTTTGCCAAAATTTTGACAACTTGTAAGTTGTATGTCTTTGTCCTTAATATCAAAAAGGGGGAAATAATATGTTCATCTATGTTTGAAATATGAATGTGATAAGGTGAAAATGAGAAATAAAGAAAGGCAAGTATAAGTATGCATGTACATATATACTATAATGCATATAGTTATGGGGAGTCATATAAAGACAAGCTATATACATGATGTACATTCTAAACATTTTAGTATTCATGCACATACCATTTTTTCATACTAATAACAAAGGGGGAGATTCAAGATATTATTTTCCCATTATTATGCAAAAGGAAAATAGTTTCTGAACCTTTGGTAAAACCACATTGAAAGACAAACTTTTAGGAACACCAAAAGTACATATATCAAAGATCACTGAATGTATGAAGTTCAAGAGACACCCGATGAGAAAAATCTAAAGAGAAACCGAAAGAGAGGAAACAAAGGAACCCAAAAAATAAAGGGAACCTGACAGACAGTTCAATCAAAGGAACACTGAAAGACAAGCAAGCTGATTTTAGACAAAACCAAGCATTAGACACCGAAAGTTAGTTACATCTTGGAAAAAGTGGATCTGACTTCCATGTCAGATAAAGCACTCATATTATATTTATAGAGTTTTTTTTTGTTTTTAAAATCATTACTAAAGGGACAAGCAAAATTATTGTAATTGTTTTAATCAGTCTAACTGATTTAAAACATGTAGACTAGGAGATCAAGGTCAAGTTGTAAACCTGTGATCATAGAGTTAAAGTTGTAATACATGAAACTTAATTAGGTCAATCTATCTTATAAATAGATGTTGTAATAATTATAGATGAGAGGATGAATGTAGCCAATAAGCACATCTATGGATGAGACTAAGAGTTTCAAGAACTAGATCAGCAAAAGATGAAATTTGTTATCCAGAACCAAGAACAGAGGATACCAAGCAACAGAGGTATTATTCAATCACATTAGGTGATACATATATACATGTAATCTTGAATAGATCTGTAATCAGCAATAGTATATTTCATACACTTGGGTCAATCAATAATTTTCTTACATTCTAACAAATGAAGCAAAGTGCAAAAATCCTTTCAAGAAATGTGGGATTAACAATCCTATTGTAAATCTATTAATCAAGTGCACACTAAAAAATACATTTCTAAAGCTCTTAACATAGTAGATCTCAATAGGTCTCCACATAATACTCCTAACAAGGTAGATCATCAAAAGTGATCAAATTGTAAGCCCTAATCAACCCCTTCCAATCTGTAGATAGTGAAGATTTTATGGGTTCCATCCCCACTGTAGTTTTTACCTTCTTACAGAGGTTTTTTGCAATATCATATCATGTGTTATGAGTCAATTACTTTCATGAATATTTCTATGAATGTTTACATGTTTGATTAAGTTAAAGAATTGATATGTCTTACACAAATATAGTATAGAACAGATGGTTGGATAAACAATTGATTACATAAAGGTTAAATGATAAAATAGATATAAGTTTTATAGGTACTAATCCACCCCATCCCCTCTCAGTACACACTTCCCATTATTTCCAAAAAAACCTTTCTAACTTATCTAAGTGACTAGAAAAGTGCACCACAAAAACAAATAAGGATCTTTAACCCTAGGTGCTCTTGCACCATTCTCCCCCAAACAAGAGAGATCATCTTTCAGATGATGGAATCAAGTCAGGGGTGATCCCAACTTTTGGAAATCTATCTCCTATACCCATGTACCCTCTAAATCCACTTTGTCTTTCCATTTTACTAGGTGCTCCATGTAAACCTTGGTTCTCTTCTTCTTAGCAATTCTTGAGTTTAGAATCTTCTATGCCTTTGTCTTGCGAGTAATGGGAAGTTTCATTGTCTTGAGTTCCTTTGCATCCTATGAATGATCATGATCTCCCTTTGGAATTGGTCCTTTGTAGGGCACAAGGTTTTCAACATTGAACACTGGAGATACTGCTATGTCTACAAGAAGGTCAAATTTGTAATCATTAGATCCATATTTTTCCAGAATAGTACAAGGACCTATCTTCCTCATTTGAATCTTACTTGGAACAAATTTTTGTATTCTTTCTTTACTTAGGTGCACCATGTCTAGATCTCCAACTTGGAACTGAACATCCCTTTTCTTCTCATTCACATTTTTCTTGGTATGAGTTGTACTATCCACGAATGCATTTTCATAGTATCATGGACCTCTTTCATGGATTGAGTGAAATCCTCATTATATCCACTCTTCTCTACACTAATTTAAATATCCATGAGTTCACATATACCCCTAGGATGAATCCCATACACCACTTGAAAGGGGATTTTCCCAGTTGATCTATTGATGGTATCATTGTATGCAAATTATGCTTCAACAATTAACTGATCCCATTATTTCCCATATTCCTTGGTGAGACATCTTAAAAGATTTCTTGAGCTCTAGTTAAATAACTCAATTTTCCCATCCATTTCTTTATGATATGCATAGCCAAATGAAATATTTGTACCAAGATTTTTCCATAATGTTTGGTGTAGGAGAACTTGATCCAAGAATTCTAAGGTCATGTAATGGTCCATTTTTGTATAAGGTCGGTTAATCCATGTAATTTGGCCATTAGATCCACTAAAATGTAATGAGATGCATTAAACATTCCAAAATGATGTAATAGGTTTAGAAGCATAGGTTTTGTTCAAGTTGACACAATTTATGTGCTGAGCGAAAGTCACCAGTCGGTACAAGGAAGGCAGTCATTGGTAACCAACATCAGTTGGTTGGTCCCTGAGTGGAAGTTATAACTGCGTAACTGGCTAGATTTATTATAAAATCCCAAGGATTATCAAATAAGAGAGGGAGAGAAGAAAGGAAGTTGATGTTGGATATTTGGAGAAAATTATAAATTTTAATTAGTTGCACCTCTGTCTATCACCATGATTTTGTAGAAATGGTGAATAGTAATGAGTTTGGATACAACCAAGTTTTGGTTGAAGAATATAAAAGGAATGGGATTGTTTGTTCCCATCAAACACTTTATGTAATGTATCCATACTTGAAATTGAATAGTTTTTATTTTATTCAATCATGGGTTTCCCGTAGTTGGAAATGACTGTTGATCATTAAGTTTGAATAAAGTCATAACCTATTCATAAGTTTTGTTTAATGGATTGATATTTATTCTAAATACACTCCTAATAAAGTAAGTCTTGTTTTGAATATGGGAGTTAATACTTTTGGTAGCATGTTGGTAAAAGTAGTTATTTCTAAGTTGGAAAATATAGGTTATATTGAGTAGTAGGCTATACTGAGTAGCATGCCATACCGAGTAGCAGGCAATACTGAGTTAACAGTGTTGACCGAGCATTAGAGAATTCAGATGCTGAGTAACTAGTTTTGGTTTATTGTGTTTGAAATGGATTGTTTAAAGTATTTAAATTAAGGTGTACAGTCTTTCATGTAAATCCCCACGCTTAAGGGAAATTAGCATGTGTTTTGGGGAAAGGTAAACCTACCATGGAAGTCTCTGCATCAAAGTTTTCTAAAAATGACTCATAAAATTAGAGTCCCTGTGTGATAAAATACTTAGGGGTAGTCCATGTATCCTTAATGCTTCCCTAAAGAATGGATTTACTATATAACATGCATCATGGGTGGTCTTGCATGGTACAAATTAAGCCATCTTGCTGAACTTGTCCACAATCACAAAAATACTAGCTACTCCTTGCTTGGTCTTAGGGAGTCCAACTACAAAATCCATATTAAGTCACTCCCAAGGCCTATTTGGGATTGGAAGGGGTTGATACAACCCTACATTTGATGAAGACCCTTTAGCCTTTTGACAGACTATACAAGCCTCAACATACTTCTGGATATCCCTATTCATTCTAGGCCAATAGTAGTATCTTGTCACCAACTCTAAAGTTTTATGCACACCAAAATTTCCACTTAATGAACCATTGTGTTTCTCCTACACTAGGTTATCCCTCATTGAACCTCTATGTACACATAGTTTTCCTTATATAAACAAGAGACCTTCTTGAATGGTAAAATCAAAATATTCACCATGAAAGTGATTTTGAAAATCTTTACATACCTTGTAAGCTGCTGAGAATTCCTCACCCTCTGGATATAAATCCTTGAAACTTTCTATATAAATGCTTCTTAACTGGATTTCTTACACTTTGAGAAATGACCTACTCAATGCATCTTATTCTAGAGTGCCTTGTTGTGCTTGATGGTAAAGATGTAGGCTTGGATATACTCCACCCACTTCATATTCTTATTGCTTAACTTATCTTGTGAATTCAGAAAGCTTAAAGATTGAGGGTAAAAGCACAAAGTTGTGTCACCTTTCAGGACCACTTATCAGCAAAGCTAAATTTGAGTATTTCTAAATAAAAATTAAGTTTCATCAAACATATGGTCTAGCTAGATATATTCTAGCTAAGTTGGATAAGTGGTTAAACTTTTCCAATTGGAAATGTCTATTAAATGCATGTTTTATACCAATTACCAAAGAAATAAAATTATTTCAAAAAATCAATGTTTCAATTACCCCAACTCTTTTTAATGATATTTTTAAAAAATATAAAAAATACCCTTTTGTAGAGCTTAGAGTAAAGATTATTTTCATATAAATTTTATAGTATTTTGATTAGATCTAATGTAATATAATTTCAAAATAGAAAAAGTAGGTATTTTAACATTCAAGAAGATGTTGCTTCAAATAAATAAATAAATAGTAAATCATATAAAAAAAAATTAAAATTTATATTTAACACTAGAGGAGAGAGTCCTCTTCAAGAATATGTAATTTTTTTCCTGAATGGTGTAGATTTGATAGGGAAAATTTGGTGGGAGATGGAAACTGTCGATTTCATATAAGTTCAACTTTGAGAAGTTATAACGGAGAAAATGTACTTTGAAAACCAATCTTTCTTCTTTTCTGCACTAGCCATACATTTTATCTATAACATATTTTGAAATCAGAGGAAAAATAGATTATTTTCATATACTTGTTTGGTGGGCTCTAGACCCCAGATTTTTAGTAGTTTTCAGCAATTGAAAAATGGACTTCAAAAATTAAAAAACTATGTCAATTATTGTTCAAAAAATTTTAAAAAAATTATTTAAATAATATTAATCCATTTTTACACATTTCATCAGTTTACATCATCCTCAAATTCTAAATATAAATACCACATTTTGTGTCATTAAAGTTGAACAGTTTGCATGATGTGACCCTTTTCCTTTACAAAAGTGTGACACAGGTTTGTACTTTTACCCTTGATTGTCTGTAAAAACTAAAAATTATTTAGAAAGGAGATAATGTCTCCACTTCTTTAGTGCCTAAACCAATGTATATACTTCCAAATCATATGAAGAGTATTTATTCTTTGCATCACTGATTTTTTCACTCTTAAAGGCTATTGTCTTTCCCTCCTAACTCAAAACTGCATCTACGACAATATTACTGCCATACCATTCCACATTAAACAACTTTTCAAAACTAGGAAGTTTTAGTATAGGTTGGGTGTCTATCCTCTTCTTCAAAGTCTCAAATCCCCTATCAACTTTCTCATTCCATTGGAATTTTTCTTTCAGACCTCCTTTTATTGTATCCAAAATAGGTGTATTGATTTCACTAAATTGTTTGATAAACTTCCTATAGAATTGTTCTAATCCATAGAATATTCATACCTATGTATCTGACTTAGGTGTAGGCCAATTCAAGATTGCTTCCACCTTACTTGTGTCCATATTTAGTTTTCCCACTGAGATAACAAAACCCAAATACACCAATTATTTCTTCATGAACTCCCTCTTTTCTAAGTTGATTGCCAACTTCTCCTCATGCAATCTTTGCATTACCATTTGTAGGTGCTTAAGTTGATCCTCAGTTTTACTGAACACTAAAATCTCATAAATGTGCTTGGGGCATTGGAAAACCTAAAAGGCATAACAAGCCACTCATAGACTCGCTCTGTGGTCTTAAAAGTAGTTTTCCACTCATCTCCCTCTTTAATTCTTACCTGATGGTACCCACTCTTAAGCTCTATTTTGGAGAAATATGTGGCTCCATCAAATCTTATATCCTAGGGATTGGGAACCTATATCTACTGGTAATTTTTTTTATGGCCCTAGAGTCTGTACACAACCTACAAGTACCACCTTTCTTTGGGGCTAGGATAGTGGGAACAACGCATGGACTTATGCTCTTTCTAATCAACCCTTAATCAGGTAGCTCTTGAATTTGGTTATAAATTTTTTCATTCTATTGTGGGGTCATTTTATAAGCATCTTTTTTTGGGAGTGAGGCTCCTAAGATAAATTCAATTTGATGATTGATAGACCTCTCAGGTGGTAGGGTAGTTGGTTGACCATCACCAACTATGTCTTGGTTATTTTTTAACAACTCCTAGTTTTCTAAAGGTAGCTCTTCTTTCTTACTCACCTTTTCATCCTTAGGATTTAAGACCAAAGAGAATCCCACTCCTATTTATTCCTCTAGTGTCTTAAATAATTACTTTTTTCCTACAAAAAGTATGTTAGGACCCCCTTTCTTCACTTCTCCTTCTTCCAATATTGACTGTATCTTGAATGTCACTCCATCTTTCCTAAAATAATAGGACTTATTAGCAACATCACATATTGTAGCTCTGTCAAAATACCAAGGTCTACCCAACAATAGATGAAAAGCATACATGGGTAAGACATCACACAACACTATTTCCTTAGACCTTCATATGAAATATTCCACCCAATCTTTCTCATTGACCAAAACATGTTGATATTTATTCAACCAAGTGACTCTATAAGGGTTAGTATGAGGAATATTTTTCAAATTTAACTTATCAATAGACTCTATAGAAATTATGTTATCAGTAGAACTAGAATCTATGATAACTTTACAAAATTTACCTAGTACCTTACATTTGACTCTGAACAAGGATCTTCTTTGGCTTGGATCTTCCTTGATGGGATCTTTGAGAAGTGGTCTTCGAATCGTCAATTTCTCCCCTATCTCAAAATATAAGGATAACTTTGTTTTCTTACTGCTAGAAGACTCTTCTTGCACATACTTTATCCTTTTCTCTCCTCCTTCTGATGTAGAACTCTTGAAAGGAAACCTATAGGTAGGATGCCCATGATGACATGTAACTGATTGAATGTTTGATAATGTTAAGTTGAAGATGATGTAAGACATTAAACTAGTTAATGGTTTGTATTGTCATTGATGTAAACTTCATATCATATGTATAGTCATATACATAATGCCAAAGACTTCAAAGAATTAATGGAACAGAAGTTATGCTCTCAGCAATGCATAAAAGTCAAGTATTCACCAAGTGACAGACTACACCGGCAAAGTGCACACCATCGTTAAAGACAGAGATAAAGTCACAGTGATGCCCAACGAGTAGAAGATAGTGTTGCCTGATGAAGAAGAATCACAGGATGCCCATCGAGCTGAAAACAATGTTTCCCAACGAGCAAGATCCAATGATGCCCGATGGATGGAGATCCCAAAGCTAACTGAAGTTGTACCGATAGAACTAGCAGTTGTCACCGGCGATGAACTATAGACTTGACCGAAAGAATAGAGAAATGAGAAAACAAAAAAATATCTAGCTGGCAGAGCTTAAGGATAGACTTAACTAGTTTTTTTATTTGTTTTATTTGACCACAGTTAATTAAGAGATTCAAAGATGATTTATACAGCTGGCAAGAAGATAACTACGAGATAAATTAGGAGTTAAAGCCGTAAATCAATTTGGATGGATTGTTTTTCATGCCAAGAATCAAGAACCAAGAATTAAGGAATATCATGTCTATATAAGAGACAAGCATAATTCATTTCCGTAAGCACTCAGATACACGGGGGAGTGAACTAAGAGAAGATGCTGAAGAGAAACTGATGAAGGTTAAACTTCATGCAGTCCTGATCAAGGGAGAGCTCAAGAATTCTATAGACACTGACACACAGTGAAGCACAAAATCACAGAACAGAAAGAGTTAAGTACAAAGGAATTGAATTGATACATTGATCAGAAAGGTAATATACATAAATAGATCTCAAAATCTGCAATTTAAGTTGCATTAGAAGCAGGTCATTATATTTCAGTTTAACCATTGAAGCATTAAGTCTCTTAACAGAGCAGGACTTAACAGTCCTTTGTAATTGAGGTATATCCTAACAGATTACCAGAAGGTTGACTCATGATAGTAGCATTGGTCTTACCTAAAGCCTATTGACAGTCTAAGAAGGAGGTTGATTCAAGGATGGTAGTAAGATTAGCATAAAGCCTATTGACAGTCTAGAGACTAATTCAAGGATGTTAGCATAGATGTTAGATACTAAGTGACAATCTATGTATAAAAATCCTCTAACAAGGTCACACTTAACCATGTGTTTGTAACCTTTAACAGGGTTGGCTCCTAACAGGGCTCACTTCAAAAGAGTAAAAATTTGGGGTACCGGTCCCAGTGGTTTTTCCCTTAATAGGGTTTCCATGTTAAAATCCTTGTGTTATGTGTGTATGGTCATTACTTTATTGTTTTTCATCTCACATATGCATTTATGGATTGGCTAGTATACTCTGCATATTTACTAAGTATCAGTAAATAATTTTTACTACTTATCGGTTATTAAGGAGAAGGAAAGACAAGGAAAACTGATAGACATTTATTTATTTCAAGTATTTCAAAGGCATACATCTTGTAGGGACTTAATAATCTGAGGTGTATTGATTGGTGGATTGAAGTTTAAAGGATAAATTTTTAAGGCCACTGATTCACCCCCCCTCCTAGTTATTACTAACAATTGGTATCAAAGCTTGTGTGATTAGAAGGAAGGTTTCAAGACCTAAGCAAAGATCACAAGATGAATAGATGAGATGTGCCCAAGTTGAACAAGGATAACTTTGCTTCATGGAAAAGCAGGATAAAGCTTCACTTATTAGGTATTGGCAATGATATTACTCAATACTTAGATATTGCATATGTGTTGCCTACAGGACCATTGATAGTAGATCAATTGAGAGTAAAGAATGAACATAACTACATGGTTATAGAGCTTTCAACCTCACTCTCTGATGCTGAATTTGAGGATTGTGATATTGCTATCAGGATTCAACTGTGTAGTTTTTGAGTCAAACTCATTGATCCATAATTCATGAGTAGTGGTTCACATGAATTATGGATCAATGAGTTTGACTCAAAACAAAATCATTCATTCTCATGAGAGATGGGTTCATGTGAACCACTACTCATGAATTATGGGTCAATGAGTTTGACTCAAAAACTACACAGTTGAATCCTGATAGCAATATCACAATTTGACTTGTTGTGGAAAAATATCTCCTACTTATGAATTTGAGGATGTCAAAGATTGCAAAAATGGAAAGACAATGTGGGACAAGTTGAAACTTGTACATGGAGGTGATGCAAATGTTCTGAGAGCCAAGGTAGAAATCCTTAGAGGAAAGTTTGATGATCTCAGAATGAAAGAAGGTGAAAACATCACTCAGTACAACACAAGAATAAAAGAAGTAGTCGATGCTATACGAGGTGTTGGAGGTACACTTGAAGAGGAGACAGTGGTAAGTAAAATCTTAAGAACCCTATTGCCTATATATGCTATTAGAGTCTTTGCTATTCAAGAAATGAGAGCAATAGCAAATAAAAAAGTCACTCTTGATAGCCTGATTGGTAGACTGATTTCATTTGAGATGGATAATTTTGATAATAGTGTCTTACCAAGTTTAGAGTCTGCATTGAAATCTTCTGTGAGAATAAGAAAATCTAGTCAGAGACATTCATCTAGAAGAGAAAGTGAAAGAAAAAGTGAAGAAGAAGATCTAGATGAAATTAAAGCACTCATGGCAAGAAGAATGCTAAGAGGCAAAGGTAAATACAAAGGCAAGTTACCACTTGTATGTTTTAATTGTAAAGAGATTGGATACTTTGGTGCTAGATGTCCTAACAAAAGAAAAGATGATAGAAGTGATAATAGATATTTTGAGAAGAAATCTGACAGAGGTGATAACAAATATTACAAAGGTTACCGACGATCAGAAAGAAGTGATATCCGAGATTACAAGGACAAAGTCAAGAAAGCTAGCTATCTAGCTACTAATTGCAAAGATGAAGATACTGACACCGAACCGGATGATCATGTTGAGATAGTGTTTGTAGCTGTGAAGGATGATTCAGATGAAGATGAAAGGTATGAAGAAACTGCACTCATATCTAAGATTAGTAAAAATGATATCTGGATTATAGATAGTGGCTGCACTCACCATATGACTGGTGACAAAGAAAAGTTTAATACTTTTGAATACTATAAAGGTGGTACAGTAAGAATGGGAAATGATTCTCCTTGTCAAATTGAAGTTAAAGGAATAGTAATGCTGAATAACTTGATTAAATGTGAAAATGCTTATTGGGTAAAAGGATTGAATTATAATCTATTGAGTGTTTCTCAGCTAAATAATTCAGGTCACAGAGTAGCATTTGAAAAAAAGAAGGCAAAGATCTTCAATGAATTAGGAAAACTGATTGGTACCGGTGAACAGACCAAAGGTAACTTATTCTATCTGAATGATACTAACCCCACTTGCTTAATGACCAAGAATAAAGACATATGGTTGTGGCACAAAAGGTTGTGTCCTGTGAATTTTGACAACATGATGAAAATAAGCAGGAAAAGAAGTGTAAGAGGCTTATCGACGATGACAAAGCCAAACAACATCATGTGCAAGAATTGTCAAAAAGGTAAAATGAAAAAGTCTAGTTTCAAAAGAAAAACCCATACATCTGATGATATTGTAGAATTAGTCCATACTAATTTATGTGGACCTATGAGGACAAAGAGCTATTATGGAGATAGATATTTTATTCTCTTTGTTGAT
>MU226234.1:526089-539649 GCA_018584345.1 Thuja plicata
TACCATGCATACAGAAAAATAGAGAATGACACAATGATATACCCTGGGGAAACCT
Source organism: Thuja plicata (assembly GCA_018584345.1). Taxonomy (NCBI): domain Eukaryota; kingdom Viridiplantae; phylum Streptophyta; class Pinopsida; order Cupressales; family Cupressaceae; genus Thuja; species Thuja plicata. The sequence continues at coordinate 526,145 of MU226234.1, forward strand.
TTTGGAAAAAACCCCAGCACTCCAAAACCTGCACAATGTATTGATCAAAACTATTATAGCTTACAATACACTCGCAATGCAAGTTCTTTCAAAAGATTTTCAAAACCCTTGAAGACAAATCATGGCAGCATAAAACGTTCCAACAATACACTCGCATCACTTCTCTTCGCAACCCTAAAAAATGCTTATATCATGCGCTTCACTTTTTAGGGCTACTCCCAAAGATAACCGTAGTAGGGTTTTACGATTGGGAAGAGTGTACAGTACTCAAATTTATCAGTTGCCACATGTCTTCACCTGTCATTGAATCTTCCTGACATAGCTCTTACGTGTTATAAGAATCCGTCATAACTGTTTTAGCCATGATCTCCTTACACACAATTCAAGATGCTGACACATCAACATTATTTGCAAGTAATACATTTTACAAAACAAATAATAAGAATAGGAATTATCCAAGGTTGAGACACCTTATTCCTAACAACTGTAACTTACATGAAAATTTAAAAGATCCTACCAAAAAAAAATTATTAACAAACTCTTTCCACACAAAGTGTCTAAACAAACATAAGAGCCTAATTACAATGGAAAAGATGAGGATTCAATCCATTTACAAACTTTCTTAATTCAGAATGTTCAAAATCACTATTTGTCTTAGTCTGCAACTTTACATTCAAAGTATTTGTAAACAAAATGATATCCAACCTCAAAATTTTAGCTTGGAAGTTCTTAAATAGTCTTCCCCTTGTCAGAAAAACCATTTTAATTTACCTATTTTTCCATTTAGGACAACATCAACTTTTTGGACATTACCGAGCAACTTTTAAAAGTTGCAAAATTGCAAAAAATTTGCGTGAGCAACATTTCAACATTTCTAGCAATTTGGTTTTTCCTTATTTCCATTCACTTGATTGTATTTCCAGAGGACTAAAAACCACCTCTAAAACACAAAAATACTCAAAAAATGCCCTCCTAAGAAATTAGGATTTATGTTCAACATTTTGACCCATTTTTCTTTCTTAGGTCATTACAAAGAGTGAATGAACAAAACATAACAAAAATAGCTGGAACAAATCCTAATCCAATCCAAAATGTTTCTAAACCTTCCTGATCTATCTAAGTAACTAGGAAATTACACCACAAAAAAAATAAGGGCCTTTAGCCCTAGGTTCTCCTGCACCAATGTTTCATAGTTTTCATTGATGATTATTCTAGGTTATCTTGGGTTGCATTTCTAAAAGGGAAATCATAAGTATTTGAGAAATTTAAGATATTTAAGGAAAGAGTTGAGAATGAAGTTGGTAGGAAGATTAAATTTTTGATATCTAATAGAGGATGAGAGTTTAATTTTGATCAAGTTGACAATTTCTATGAGAAACATGGCATTAAAAGACATTTTTTCGCCCCTAGAACACCACAAAAGAAAGGTGTCATGGAAATGATGAATTGGACAGTGCGGGAAGAAGCAAGGATAATGATCAAAGAGGTAGGTTCACTAGAAGTTTACTAGAGAGAAGAAATTCATATAGTGTTGTACATGCTTAACAATGTTTTTTACCAAAAGAAGTATGGAAAGACTTCATATGAGCTATGGCATGGACAGGCACCCATGTAGTGAAATACTTCAATATTTTTTGGAGCAGATGCTACATTCAGAGAGATGAAGACAAACTTGGCAAGTTTGAAAGTAGAACTAATGAAGGTATATTTCTCGGATATTTTACAAAGAGAAAAGTATACCAATGTTACAACACGAGACTAAATAAGATAGTTGAAAGTGTGAATGTGAAGGTTGATGAAGATGTTCAATAAAATCCTAAGAAATACCTTGAATATGAATCTAATATAGAGAAAAAGAGAAAAGAAGACAAGATAGAAGAATAAAAAGAGACAAGGCAAGCTCCAAAATCTACAAATAAGAGCCTGAGGTATGTATAGAGAAATCATCTAGAGAATCAGATTATAGGTCATAAGAATAAAGACACCATTAAAAGATGTAGAGAAACACAAGATAAATTTTTGTTATATTTACTCTAAAAAATTGAGTTGAACACTCTGGAAGAAGAATATAATGATCATGACTGGGTAAGAGAAATGAAAGAAGAAATTGATCAGATAGAGAAGAATTGGACTTCGGAACTTGTTCCTAGACCGACTGAAAGGAATGTGATTGGTACAAAAGTGGGTATTCTGGAAAAAGATTAATGAAAATGGAAAGGTAATGATAAATAAGGAAAGGTTAGTTTGCAAGGGTTACACTCAACTTTAGGGAATTGATTTTGATAGAACTTATTCCCCTATTTCTAGGTTGGAGGTGATCTAGATATTCTTAACATTCCTAGCATTTAAAGATTTCAAGGTTTATCAGATGGATGTTAAGTTAGCATTCTTTAATGGAGAACTGAAGGAAGAAGTTTGCATTGATCAAATAGAGGGATTCAAGTTTGGAAAGGATCCATATGTTGTTTTCATATTGAAGAAAGCATTGTACAGATTGAAGTAGGCACCTAGAGCCTTGTATGGAAGATTGTATAAGGATCTAGTTGGAAAAATATTTCAAAAGGTATCTATTGATAGAGTAATTTGTGTTATTAGATTTATTTAGACCAAATCTTAATTATTGTGGTTTATGTTGATGACATAATTTTTGGAGGAAAAGATGAATTGTGTAAAAAATTTGTAGAGGAGATGCAGAAGGAATTTGAGATGTCTATGATTGGTGAGTTAAATTTTTCCTTGGATTGCAAGTAAATTAGAAAAGTATAGGAATTTTTAATTCTCTGTCCAAATATATCAAAGAGTTATTGAAGAAATTTGTCTTGGATATTTCTAAACCGGCATGTGCTCCTATTATTACTAGATGTAAGTTGACTAAAGACGATGACTCATTGAAATTTGATGCAAGTATAGATCAATGATTAGAGGAATATTTTATTTGACTACTACTAGACAAGATATAATGTATGTTGTATGGTTAGCACCCAAATCTCAGAAAGAACCAAAAGAGTTACATGTTATGGTAGTAAAAAGGATCTTTAGAAATTTTAAGGGTACACAATATTTGGATTATGGTATCTAAAAGGGTCAGATTTCACTCTGACAACTTACACTGATGTTGATTAGGTTGTATGTCTTTATAACCGGTAGAGTACTAGTGGCAAAGCTTATTTCCTTAGCTCCTATTAGGTTTCTTGGCTAAGCAAGAACCAAGATTTTGTGATATTATATACTGTTGAATCAAAATGCATTTCAACATCTTCATGTTTTGCTCAAGTATTATGGATGAAAAAAACTTTAAAGGATATTGTTATAACATCTGATGAATCAATATCAATAATGTGTGATAATATCAATGCTATAAACATTTCAAAGAATCTAGTGCAACATTCGAGAACAAAACATATATCTATTAAATATCATTTCTTTAGAGAGAAGGTGTTGGGAAATGAGGCTATAATTGAATATGTACCTACATAGGAGTAGATTGGAAATATCCTTACAAAACCATTGTCCAAGGATACTTTTGAGTATCTCAAATAGAAGATGGGGGTTCTACCCCTTTGTAGTGTTCAGTAAATGCACCCGTCTGTGCATTAGTCTAGTGCATTTCATGCTTATTTTTTTTTGGATCAATGCTTGGTGGATTTCTCTCAGGGGGAGAACAATAATTAAGGGGGAGTTTTAGCCATTTGTCATTTCTTTCAAATGGGGATAAGAATATAGGATAAGAACAAAGGACTTTCATGTTGAAATCTTTTGACAGTGATTTGTTTTCTTTGTTATTGGTGAATTTTAACATCAATGAAAAATGAGGATATGGTTAGAATGTAATGTTGATTCTATTATTATTGTTTTCATTAATGGTTGTTAATAATGCCAATATATCTTATCCCTGGATGTGGATTGGATGTTTTGGTGATCTGACAGACTATGGTCTGGGTGATGTGTCAAAAAGATTTATCTTTAGCTATGTTGGTTTTGGTCCCATTTATCTTTCAAAATATTGTAGTTCACTTGTTTGGGTCTAGTCCTATCTGGAAAGTGGTCATTGTGCTTTGGTTCAAGTATTTGCATTGTAAGGTGTACATCCCATCTATCGATTCAGAAGATCTCAGTGATGGTGTAGCATATTTTTTTGAGTGAGACATGTTGTATTGAGTGGGGTGTTCCACATTTAATTCCTTACCACCACATAAATTCTTTGGTGTGATATCTTTCAAATTGATTTTAGGCCAACCTAGTTGTTCGCATGACATGATATAAGAGATTGATAATTATATTTATTGTGATGTGCTTGTATGTAAGTAATATTTGAAGTGAATGTGAATCAAACAAGGGAAGATATGGGTATTATATACAAGGTGGTGTAACCAGTAGATGACTCTTACATCATTTTGTGTTGTTGATTATTGGTGACATTGTTTTCAGTGGTGCATTCATTTTCATTTATTATATTCAGGTACTGAGCCTATTTTTTGTGGTAGTGAGCCTTTATAATTTCTAGGTAGTTCGCCCAACTGAATGTGAGCCTTACCTATAGTGAGGAAACTAGTAATGAGCCTTACGTATAGTGAGAAAATTGGCAATGAGCCTTACATGTAGTGAGAACACTAGTAGGGAGCCTTTGTAAAAATCACCTTAACTTATGTCACCTTAATCAGTGTCACCTTTAAATCGATCAAATTTCCACAATCCATTGAATTTAGAGCTGAATTTCTGGTTTTTGATTGTGTGCGTTTTTAAGCATCAATGTTTCGGATCACACTTCGTGATCCATCATCAGGATGAGTAGAGAGAAATAAGGAAAAATAATAATAATAAGATGGATCACACTCCGTGATCCATCTTATTATTATTTTTTTTCCTTATTGCTCTCTACTCATCCTGATGATGGATCACAGAGTGTGATCCGAAACATTGATGCTTAAAAATGCACATAATCAAAAACCAGAAATTCAGCTCTAAGTGTCACCTTTACCAACTTTATATTCATGACAATTTTTTTTTATAGTTTATCTCATCTTCGGTTTCTGTGTAAATTCTAGTGTTCATGATATTTATGTTTTTCCCTTTCATGTTCATATCTATTATAAGTTTCTGATTTCTTTAAGTATTTATTAGCTCAATAAAGTTTATGAAAAGAATTTTCAGAATAATTGATTCACCCCCCAGTTATTCAACTTGTTCAACATGTTGAACATATGGTGCATGCCTTATTTGTTGCACACCATATTTGGCACATTCCATATTTTGCATGCACCAAAAAGGTTTTTCATGCCAAACCTAAGGCTTAGCACACTGAGCCATATTATCTATGTTATACGCTTTTTGGGAGACCAAAAAGATGAGTGACAACTTTTGGTCCCTCATTCTTGTGCAATTACATGCAAGGTCCCAAACACCCATTTTTCCAACACAAAAAACTATCATGAACATGTTAGGGACTTGATATAATAGGAGTGAAACATCTACAACACATGCATTCTATGTTCCAAAATGCAAGACCATAACACTAAATGGAGAGTATTCTTCCAAGCAGTCAACTAGACACTTCTATGCAGATTTATTGTTAATATTTGCCAATGATAAAAAAACTTATTTATCAATAATTTCTCATCCATGAGAATATGAGAGATACTACTACAACCTCTAGCATTCTAAACCTCATTTCAATACTTCTTGTCTCAATGATTCCAATTATTGTCTTAATATGATATCATCTATGCCACAACATATGAGTCTTCTCATCATCTCTCATTTCCAACTTTGATCATTGAAATACATGATTTCCTATACAAGGGAGGGTTGACATCCAATCTAGCTACATTAACATGCAAACAAATTTGATCAGCAATAGGTTATGTTAAGGATCATGGTATACCAAAAAGTGGCTATTTGAAAAAGAAGTCTTGATTGGTAGACTGATTGAAAAAAACTATAAATTTCAAATGGTATAACATTTTTTAAATCTGAAAAATGCATCACATTCTACATTTCATATGCTACAAGAAAAAAAATTCAATTTGGTGAAGTTTAGACTAAGTTAAGGTTGTCAAACACAAGAGTTTTTATATTATTCAAAAAAGTTGTATAATAAAAATCTTAATTAATTCATTTTACTTGGAAAAAATATATGCATCACATCCAGACAAGAGTCTACTACTTATATCTGGATTCTAGTAAGATAATATTATCATTTGATTGGGTTTAAGGTGGTCAGACATACACCTACTTATCTTTTAAATCTGGATTGATAGACTGACTGAAAAATGTTAGGATTGGATTATACTGAGAGGGGGGGTGAATCAGTATAATGGCACTTTAAAATAATTCCTCAACCACTTAAACGTTAATCATTTATTTGCAGTAAAGTAAATAACATAAGAAAATTACACAATACTCATAACACCATGATTTGTTTACGAGGAAACCCTAGCCAAGGGAAAACCCTGGTGGGGATGATACCCACAAGCATGTACTAAAGTGTAATGTCCCTATAAGGAGACCTAGCCCTATTAGGAGCTGAATATTACATATTACATTTCCTTTTTATAGGAATAACAACCCTATTAAAGGTTCACAACGCCCTGTTAGGGGCTTCTGAGATTACAGCTCTTACAATGTAATTCTGTTACAAAAATTTCTTAGTCATGAACAAGAAAAGAATCAAAAATGCTTTGATAGTTCCTTTATAGCTCTACCATTCTCTACTCTTCCATTCACATGTCTTCCCTTTCAGATAACTATTACATACATATACACAATCTTTACCAAAAAGATCTTACATATATATGTCATAACTTTACAAAGGCAGCCTTCAAAACATAATACATTTAATATAGTAAATATCAAATGCATAGTTGGCACTCTTCTATAGTCAATTTATAGGCTATCAACAACAAAAATACAACTTCTATTTCCTGGTGTCCAAGTCATACTCTTTAGTCTTCACTGATGTCCAACTGCTCTGTATCATTGTTCTTCTGCACTCTATCTATCTTCAAATCCTTATAACTCATCGTAAACTTAACAAAATCCAAATCGATCTTAGGTGGACATTATACATATTCCATACTATCTTCCTCTAAGGTCAATTTCCCTAATTCATTGATTTGTATCTTCGACATCCAAAATACTTCTGTATCACTGCTACTATACTTAGTCAATTTCTAAATCAACAAAACTTATCTTCAAAGTAATCGATCTTAAACCCAGATGTGTTGCCATAAATGACAACCAAAAAGTGAATCAAATTTACCAAAATAGATCACTTGCAAACAATCTCTCCCTTTTTCATTGATGGCACCACTTTTTAACAAAAAAAATCAAAGTGTTCCAACTAAACAAAACTGTCTCTTGCTCTCCTTATCTCTTCTCCATATTCTCTCTCTTTCTTTTATATATCTTTTTTTTTTTTTCATTTTATTCTTGTCTTTTTCATCATCATTTTTTTTCTTCTCTTCTCCCCCTTTGACAAAAATGACAAAGGTGCATATAAAACAATATGTCTTAGTTCCTTCTTACCAGTTTCAGAACATCGTGAAAAGAATCTTCCAAAATCTTTACTTCTGTGCTCCATGTCTTGAACAAAATCTAACTGATGTGAATCAAACCATTCATTACAAATGATGTAGTTTTAGCTTCTTTCAACTCTGTGGGAAAGCCTTTGGTCAATGAATCTGCAACCTTCTTCAAATATGAGAGATGAGCTTCAAGTATGGATAATTTCAGAGTAATAAAGCTCCTCAGCAAATTGAATCTATTAAATACTCTCCCTTTCTCATTATCCAATACATTGAGCTTGGCCAATATCCTTGTAACTTCTTTTTCTAGTTCTGTTGTGGATTGTGGAGATGTTTCACAACCATCCATCAAGATGTTTAGAGTTTCTCTCTCCTTGGAAATAATGTCCTCAACATTCTGAATGTTCCTAACCGGATTCATGCAATAGCCAAACAGTATTCTCCCATGTCCAATGCATCTCTTTGCATTTGTCAAACAATTTTTTACAATGCCAAAGTCCCATGAGATAGACTTGTAGACTTCTGTCAGTTTCTTCTCTGAATATGTCTTCTCAGCCTTCTCTTCTACAATCTTCTACAAATTTTCATAATCCCCATCAAATTCATCAAGTGTAATCTTCAAGTTTTCAATGTCATCTTTGTGCTGGAAAACTATAGGTGCTAGAAACAATTTATTCATAGTATCAATAGCTCTTGAGTTTACCTTTGCCTTCTTATCTCTTTTCTGTTCAAATCTTTCCTTTGCTTTGTTTAATGAGGTAAATGCTAGTTTTACCAATTCAACTTCATCCATGCTATCCCACATTTACATCAGTGCTTGCCAACAATGAAATAGATGGTGATTTTACTTCTTTCTTTTCAACTCTTTGTTGTTCTATCTTCTATTCATCATCCTTTTTCTGTTCAACTTCCTCTTTCTGTTCGGCTTCATCTTCAACAAAGGTGTCCAAATTTCATGCAAAAGGGTCCTTCTCATCTTGTGAGGGGTCAAGGGTCACTGCCACACTAGAGACATAGAAATATGGTGGAGGATCTACTTGGATCTTCTCTGTAGAGGTCTCTGTCACCTTAGGTCTTTCACCCATTCACAATTGTGTGGGCAATGTTGTTTTAGGAGGTGAGATCTTGTTGGAAGTAGAGATCATTAGAATATTCTCTAATGCCTTCTGAGTTTCCTTAGTCACTTCATCATACTTCCTTCCCATTATCTTCAATAGTCTAATCTTTGTTCTTAAGAGAGGTTTTAGTTCTTTGAATATACTCTCTCTCTCTCTCTCTCTCTCTCTCTCTCTCTCTCTCTCTCTCTCTCTCTCTCTCTCTCTCTCTCTCTCTCTCTCTCTCTCTCTCTCTCTCTCTCTTGTACTGATAACACAGGTAGCATGTTATCAATTTCCTTATTTCTGATCTGATCATCCTCAATTTGTGTCAAGTGTTTTCTTCTCTCCAATTTTGCATATAGATCTTTGGGTACACTTCCTTCAAATTCTAGAAGGCTCTTTTTGAAGGTAAGAAAATGCTCTATCATAATATCTTCAATCTGCAGCTTGTTTGATTACTCATATCTGTCATAGTATTTATCAATTGAAACCAATTTACCTTGTTCAATTTCTCTTTTCTCTAGCATCTTTATGTCAGGTTTCCAAATATGTTTTTCTATTTTCTTCTCTTCTCCTGTTGTGCTTTTCTCTTTAGGCTTGCTTGATCTTGTAACTCTAGGATTGAAAACCTTTGCTTGTTCTGTTTGCTATTGTGGAGGAGGTGGACTATCTACCATAACTACCTCAGGAATGATAGGGGCATTAGTACTTCCACTTGCTACTCCAAGAGATCTCTCTTCCATATTTCTTTTGACTTCTTTCAATTCCTCTTCTGTCAGTCTAGCTTGTATACCGCAATCATGAATAAGGTTAGCAATTTTCCTTTTTCGTGGTCCTCTAGACTATTCCTCTTTCACCTTTGTTGACTTTTCTTCATAGGTTCCCCATCTTTCTTCTATTGTGTCAACTTCTTATGCAAGAACATGTTCTACTTGCATGGTGAGTATTTCATAACTCACTTCATAACCCATGGGGTAGCACCACTTCTTCCTAGGTGTAACTGCTTCAAAACATACACAATCAGTTTCAACCATGAAACAAATTGTATCCTTGTACTTTTCCACAATGTCCTCATGTAACCTGTATCTTATCTTCATGTGTTTCTGTAGAATTTTGATCATGGCATATAGTTCTCCATCTACCCAAGTAGTATTTTGTCTTTTGTAGCTCTATGAAATCAGTATGCCAATGGGTACTCCAGACTTCCAACCACTAGGATGTAAACCAAAAAACTTGTACTCAATGTGAATGAACATATGCATCAATAATGAACCAAATCTGAAGGTTTTACTTTTATCCTTCTTCACTAGCTTCACATTCTCCAAAAATTACTGAGCCAGAACTTCGCATAGGTTATATTTTATGTTTTCATTTACCATTCTCCATGCCATCACGATTACTCCAGAAGATATAGAATTAGGTCTACTACTGTAGTAGAATTTGTATTCGAGTATCATGGCAATCAATCTCACATCTTGCTAAATGATGTCGCTTACTGTCATTGCCCTCCTATCCCATTTAGAATGTGTTAGGGTTTTGAATTCTTTCTTTACATACTTCTCCATAATAGGCATAAATCTAATGTTGTCTAATCCAGTGATCTCATGAATTAGGTTGAACTGCAAATCTTCACAGGTTGGTCACCAATCCATATGAACTGATCATGAGCCCTGCTCATCAATATCTTGAACCATTCATTTTCATCGAACTCACACTAATACATTTGGTACCAAATTGCAACGGCAGTGNTTTTCGTTGTCGCAATTGCGACGATAGACCGTCGCAATTGCGACGACAACAAGGTTGTGACGGAAAAACTGCAACGGCACTGCCGTTGCAATTTGGTACCAAATGTATTAGTGTCACATAAATCCATGATCTTCATTATGCTCAACTAACTAATGTGTTTGAATTCTTCCTTCATGATTCCTTTCTTAGTCATATCTTCCATTTCAGTGAAAATTTCATTGTCTCCCAATGTATCATACTTGCAATGTATGTAAGCCCTAATGTCTTATACGTGCAATACGCCATGTGGGGTTTGTGAAAATGCTCATTCTGTACCCTCTTCACAAGACTTATATGGATGTTTCTTGAATTTGTATCTAGGACGATCAACAACATAAAAAAAATGGCAGGTGCATCCATAGCTTAGATGATGTAAAATACCTTTCTCTACAGAAATCTGAATGTTATGCTCCAATTGACCACACACAGAAAATGGAGAATAGTTTGAATGCTTATGCTCTCTGATTTCCTTAGCTCTCTCTTTGTCCAATGGTGAATAGATAGGTTATCAAATGATGCTTTATACAAGTTAGGTTATAACTTTCATTTTCACTTTAAACTGTCCCGTCGGGTGCTAAATCTCACAAACAAAATTTACAAGTTGGCGGATAGTGCACTCTTAGGTATATGATCCATGATATCATCTTAGTTCACACATAAGCTCGCATGAGATCAATCGACAAATTTTGGTGCAAGATAAATTCTGATGTCTGTATCCAATGCTCCACCTAAGGCCATGATCGGCCAATTAGGTCAATTCCATATTTCTACCTTCAAGCGAAGATTTAGTAGCATCTAATGACTCTCCCTGAACTAATGTCTCACTTGTTCCTTTGTTCTACCAAATATTTTCACTATTTTTGTCTTCTACTTTCTTAAAACAATTTTCAAAATCATTCTTCACATCTGCAACACTCTTGCTAGTATGATTTCCATTCTTCTGTGAATTCATAGGAGGTGGTGTTCTTCTGTTATCTACTCCATTATACCTGCAAAACTTTTCAATATGTCCTAGATTATTGCATTTGTAACATATAGGAGGTCTTCTTTCTTAATCAACTTGTAATTTACAGTACTTCATAGTGTGCCCAATGTTATTACATTTGTAGCATGTAGGTTTCATTGTAGGTTCTCTTCCATTGTCTTTTCTATATACAGATTGATTAGGTCTTTTGCATTCAGTCTTCTTTTGGCCATATCCATTACAGTTAAAACAATAACTAGAAAAAGTTCTAAAATAGGCATTACCTCGATAGTCTCTCTTCATGTGTCCAAATATGTTGCAACCAAAGCATCTACCTATGAAAGGTCTAATCTTCTCTTTAGGTTCTTCAATAAATGGTTTCTCAGCATCAATATTCTCATCTGATTTCTCTTCTTGATTCTTTGAAAATTAAGCTTCATTGAAGCCAATACTAATCATATCACCTTTAGGTTTCTATTTGTCTAGCTGTTCATCAATCAAGTCACTTCTTGTGTGAAGTTTCTCAATGTGTTTCTTTGCTTCAACAAGTTCACCTTTCATAATCTGATTATATTTCTCCAATTCCAAGTATTTGTTCTTGTAGTTGTCATCCTCATCCTTCATTTGATTCAATGCACTGTTTAAGGTTTCTTCAATTTCCTTCTTAGCATTCTTCTTCATCTGTACTTCTTTAGCCATAGATTTATTTTCAAGTTTCAGAGTCTCAATTTCTTATTTTAGTTGCTTCACCTAATCTGAATTGTCCTAATCTGAATCTTCTTTTATCTGGACCACAAGATCTTCTCTTTGACTTCTAGAAAGCTCAAGTTTTTCTTTGAGTTTCTTTATAAATTTCTCAGCTCTTCGCATGTTGAATCTCAATTCTCCATTCTCTGCTTTTTCTTTATCAAGGTCTTCAAGTGCATCATCAAAATTCTCTTGCAAACTATCCAAATCCATTATGATCTCCCTCAACCTGTTAGGCTTTCTCTCCAAGGGCCAAAAGCTCTGATACCAATTGTTAGGATTGGATTATACTGAGAGGGGGGGTGAATCAGTATAATGGTACATTAAACTAATTCCTCAACTACTTAAACATTAATCATTCATTTGCAGTAAAGTAAAGAACATAAGCAAATTACACAATACTCGTAACACCATGATTTGTTTATGGGGAAACCCTGGCCAAGGGAAAACCCTTATGGGGATGATACCCACAAGAATGTACTAAAGTATAATGTCCCTGTAAGGAGACCTAGCCCTATTAGGCACTGAATATTATATAGTACATTTCTTTGTTAGAGGAATAAAAACCCTATTCAAGGTTCACAACACCCTGTTAGGGGCTTCTGAGCTTAAAGCTCTTACAATGTCATTCTGTTACAAAAAGTTCTCAGTCATGAACAAGACAAGAATCACAAATTCTTTGATAGTTCCTTTATAGATCTGTCATTCTCTGCTCTTCCATTTGCATGTCTTCCCTTCCAGATAACTATTACATACATATACACAATCTTTACCAAAAAGATTTTACATATATATCTTGGGTAATACCACAATAGTGGGTTACACTTTTCGGGAGGAAGAAATTCACCCCGAAAAGTGTGGCCCACTAAAAAATGTTTCATACTTTCGATCAGACCAACAAAAACCTTTGGATCAAAAGTGAGTAGCTTCCGATCGAAAGTACCTAAAATGGGTACATTCGATCGGAAGTTACTTTCGATCGAAAGTAACTAGGTTTTTTTTAGTGGAATAAAACCCGCGGAAACAGTCGTTTTGACTGTTTCGGCTGGGTTGAAAGTGACAGAGAACAGTGGCTTCCATTTTATCAAACGTCAAGTTATCAGGTTTTTCACATTTATAACTTGCATATTTTATTGTTTTATAATATATATTCTTTGTATATATGCATTTTAATGTTTTTTTATATATATTGTTTGTAAATTTGTATATATATGCATGTATATGTGTATATATGTATATATACATGTATATGTGTATATATACATATATATATACATATATGTCTATATATATGGATATATGTGTATATATATGCATATATGTGCATATATATGTGTATAACATGTATATATATGCATATATATATGTGTATACATATATATATAT
>MU226234.1:547323-567427 GCA_018584345.1 Thuja plicata
GAGAGAGAGAGAGAGAGAGAGAGAGAGAGAGAGAGAGAGAGAGAGAGAGAGATGTGTACTTGTTTGGGATTTTGAAGGTTGTACTTGTTGAGCCTGTTGACCTTGCGATGACCCTTCGCCAACTTCTAAATGTTGGGCTTGTTCACCTTGCGACAACCCTTCTCCGACTTCATAAGGTTGTGCTTCTTGAGAATTTCCTGCATGCAAAGATATAATTAGGTCTTCTTTATCAAATCAAGTATTGCAATATCATGCTTACATGTTTCATTAAGACAAGTCATAATCATCAACTTAAAATATGGACAAAGAGAGAGATAAAGAGATATAGACATGTACCTTATTTATTCTGATAATATCTTTCTTGAGCTTCTTCACGTAGTCTATGTTCAGTATCTTCTGAATAATGTCATGCACTCTTATTTAGCCTTCTCTTCTTATTTCCCATCACAAGTTGCAGAATTGTCTTCTTTTTCCAAATTATGAAGTATTTTGTGACTTTTGAGATAACAAGATGACAAAAACATATATTTATTTATATGTAATCATTTTGTACCTGAAATGACACCAAAGAGGCCGACATGGGTTTCTATCGAAAGTCATCTTTGACTTTCGATAGAAACTGTATACTTTCTATCGAAAGTGATTTGGTAAACATTGGCAAAATGCCAAATCATGAAACAAATTTTTATAGAAAGTAGTTTCGATCGAAACTAATTAGTTTCGATCGAAACTACTTTCTATAAAAATTTGTTTCATGATTTAGTTTCGATCGAAACTACTTTCTATCGAAACCCCCAAAAATGATGCCATCTACAAAAGCCCACAACAATATGCAGTTTTCATGGCTTTGGGGCTCAAGCGCGGGGCTCAAATGGAAGAATAGGGACACCTCCTTTTGCATCGCACAAGTACTTTGAACGAGTTTTCTAATGAATATAGATTTGACAAATTTTGAATTAATTAGGTCTATTTTTTTTACGTGCATCAGATGTAGGTTTTTTATCAAATATAAACTTCCAGGTTTGATGTTCAATGAAAAATAGTAGAAAATAGAAAAAAAAAATTGAAAAATAACAGTGCCCTTCGGTTTTGAGTCTTCTTTCTATCAAAAAAAAAATTTGAATTTCGATAAATACACAAGTTATCAACTACGCAGTCAAGGTATGTCAAAATTACGGTTAACTCTACTTCAAACGTTCATAAAATATGCAATAATCATGATAATGGCATCAAACCAATTACATGCCCTCTGTATGGATGTTACAAAACCAAATTCAAAAGAAGCACATTGATATCTATTTTAGAAAAAAAGTTATGTTGTACAAAGTCATTGTACCTTTTTGAAAAAGATGTTTTCAGCAACATAGCAGTTTTAGTGGGAGAAAAACAAACCATTGAAATCAATTCAAAAAAAAATAAAAAAAAATATATTTAGAATCTAGATAGAAAATCCTAAAAGACTCTAGTTTACTTCATCTTCTGATTTCAAACATTTTAACGACAATATGTATCCGAATGTGAAATTTTTTCTCAAAATGTAGAGTTCAATGTCTGTTTAGGCAAAAAAGTGTAATCCACTATTGTGGTATCACCCTCTTATAACTTTACAAATTCAGCCTCCAAAACATAATACATTTAATATAGCTAATATCAAATGCATAGTCAGTGCTCTTGCATAGTCAATGTATAGGCTATCAACAACCAGAATACAACTTTGATTTCCTGGATTCCAAGTCATACTCCCTCAGTCTTCGCTATTGTCCAACTGCTCTATATCGTTGTTCTTTTGTTATATGTCTGTCTGTCTTCAAATCCTTATAACTCATCATAAACTTAACCAAATCTAAATCGATCTTAGGTGGAGGTCATACATATACCATACTATCTTCCTCTAAGGTCGCTTGCCCTACTTCATCAATCTATGTCTTCGACATCCAAAATACTTTTGTATCACTGCTACTATACTTAGTCAATTTCTGAATCAACAAAACTTATCTTCAAAGTAATCGATCTTAAAACCAGATGTGTTTCCATAAATGACAACCAAAAAGTGAATCACATTTACCAAAATAGATCACTTGCCAACAAAAATTATCTATAAATTTCAAACGATATAATATTTTTGAAATCTGAAATATGAGTCACATTCTATGATTTTCCTAGTACAATAAAAAACTAAAAAATTCAATTTGATAAATTTTAGACTAAGTTAAGGTGGTCAAACAATATATTTTTTAATATTCTCAAAAAGTTGTAGTAGAAAAATCATAATTAATTATTTACTTGGAATAAATTTACAAAAAAATGTGTCACATGCGAACATGAGTCTAGGTTACTTATATGTATAATCTTGTAAACTAACATTATCATTTGATTATGTTTAGGGTGGTTAGACATACACCTACATCTTATCTTTTTTCTAAAATTTTCATATAGTCTGCATTTAAATTTGAAATTTCACCATATACAATTTTTTTTTTAAAAGGGCTAGTTTCTTAGAAACCAAATTCAAATTTATACAAATTCTCTTCTTTCACATTTTTATATAAGATTGATAAATTGTTCAAATTTTTACGTCAACTTTCCTAACCCTGATTTTCTAAATTTTCATTGTCACTTAAGGGTCTAGTTTGGCATACGACGATCCCGCACATACCCAACACAAATAAATACAATAGTAATTAACATGAACAATCAACATTTGTTAAGGAAAAGACATCATAGTATCCATATCGCTAGGCTCAACATTTAGACATCAAGTAGGTGGGCACCCATAAGAGATAATATCATTGTAGACAATAGTCACATGCTTAATCTTTTGCCTTCTACAACATAACAATGCCAATGCATCATCACATCTAGTCTACACTTTACCTTCAATATTCCTTCCTCATCTTCATAGACATATTAGAGGGTTGACATCAACACCTTAACACATCATTTTCATCACAATGACAACACCACAACACGTGTGAGCGAACTCTTTACTATAACCAAGCATAGGGTTGACATTAATGAGAAAAAAAAGCTACCAACAATGACTAACACTTATGTATGGTGAATATGGTCTTTGTCTGGATCTCCTTGTTGGAGGTGGTCCATTTTAAAAAATTTCTCGTTGAAAAGCTTCGAAAATTAGATTAGTTATATCTCTACTATGGTTACCTCTTGTGTATCTTCTAGTCTCTAATGTATTTTTATAGATGATAAGTTAAAAAAATATTTAAGACTTAATTTCCCTTGTGTTGCTAGCTATGGTACTATTGTGAGCCTTGAATTTATCTTTAGCCTTTATTCTTTTGTGGTTGGCCTGAGTTCCTCTGAATTATGACTCTTGGAAATATTGCAACCCTTTCAACAAAAACTAATCCTTGTCCCAGCCATAATCTCTTATATAGCTCACCCAACTCTTCTTCTTCTTTCAATAGTTCATTTACTCTGATATATGTATGATGTTGTTCCTTATATACCTCTAAGATAATGTGTTTAGCTATGCTATAACATCCTCTTGTTATGCATCAACCCAATCAAGGTTTGATTGTTCTATAAGAAATATGTTGTTGCTTGCTAAGACCATGACATTTCATCAAAAGAAAACTATTATTATTCTTCTAGATGAATACTTATGTTCTTACCTAGTAGAGTCACAAAAAAATGGTGTTTGGTAGATCTATCTTTAAGAAAATGAATTGTTTCTACATCTTATTTAATCAATTAGTAAAGATAAACTACTACAATAGTTGGGTAAGTTGTGTGATGATCAACTTCCCTCTATGTTTTAAAGGTACAACTTCGTTATAAGATAAATATTTTTATTTTTATAATCAAATAATGATGTATGCTTTTATTTATAAATTAGAAAGATATTCACTATTTACTCATAGCCATGACATAAATGTAGGAAGACTTATTTATGAATGAATACATAAGAATTTCATAATAATATTTCAATACACAAATCAAAATATTAATAAAATTGATGAAACTTCACATTAAAATAACTTGCCACATTTTAAATGGGATGAATATTTTAGAATTAACATGACAACCATATAGAAGAATGATAACTTGAAATCATTTTTAGCACATAGACGAACAATCAATTTCAAAATATAACAATCTAGAATTATAAGTGCACAAAATATGATTTTTCTTTCGAAATGAAAAAAACATTTTATATCTTTTTCTCCTTATCATAAACAAAAATGAATGTCTAAGTTCTCTCTAGAAAAGGTAAGATCTATTACCTTCTTTTTGTATTACTTTCTTTTATTGATAAAAAGATATTACAAAGCAAAAATAAGTCTATAAAATATAATGATTATAAGAGGAAAAAAAACTATTCAAAATATTTAGTAGTCAACTCGTCCTCATATTATCCTTTATTTATAATAAGATTCCACTTTTATATAATGTTGGAGAATATGCTTTCGATGACAAAAATTGAACTCCATAGCAACAAGAAGCTGAGCATCCAACCTCACCTGAAAATTAGAGATTTGTGACGGCATGAAACTTATCATGTTCAATTTTGTCCACATTCTTGGAGATGCCCGTTTTTAGCTTATTATAGAACACATTCTTCCATGCAAGTTTAGATAGAAATTGAACGTATTTCTCTATTTTCAAGAAAAAGTAGTACGTTTAATAATGTGTAACTGAAGATCTTGTGTGACACTACAAAAAAATTGTGAAGGTAGATCCATCATTGAATTCTCGAGCTCGTTCTTGCCAAAGTAATGAAAGAAAAAACTAAATCTCTCACAGCCCGAAAGAGACTAGCAAACATCAAGCCTTGAGCCTGTTGAGTAGTGCCTACTTTCGCATCTACTCAGCCCTGATGAGACAACAAATGAAAAAGGGATGACATCAGCATGATATTAACATGAGAAAAAAGAGGATGACATCAGCATGGAGATGAAAGGCGAAGGTATGAGTATGATAGTTTCAACATGATAATAGTAATAAGGGTCTTTAATTTTCTGTTTGTGGCATTTTTCGAATTCTTGAATTAGAACACTAATCGCTATTTTGGAGCCAATGCTTGCATTAGTTAATTCTAAAAAAAAGTTGGAATTCATTTCTTATTTGAGAATAAGTTATTTATGGATTCAAATTTATTTATTTTTATTAATTTGTTTTTAATCTTTTTTTTTAATGTGGGTATGTATATATATACACGTGTGTACACACACACACACACACACACACACACACACATATATATATATATATACACACACACACACACACACACACACACACACACATGTGTATATATACATGTGTGTATATGTGTATGTGTATATGTGTACACAAGTTAAAAATAGATATTGTTCAAATTAATTAAAAAATGAAAAATAATCCTTATTCCAATTCTACAATATGGGATCCAAACGCAGAATAGCTTATTCCAGCTTTCATTTTTAGGATTGATTAATCCGAGAATAGGTCCTTATTCTAGAATAGGCCTATTCTGGATAAGTTAATGCCATGCACCAAATGGGTCGTAAGGGGCATGAGTAGAAGGATGAGGATTAGGAAAAAGTCTTTAACTCATGCAAAAATTGGAAAGAATGTAAGGTGGAAGTTTGATAGATAAAACTTGATGAAAAAGACTTGTGTAATTTAGACTTGCTAGAGTTTCAAAATTCGGGGCTTGCAAGAATCATTGACTCATACAAAAATGGGATGATGATAAGGGAAATTCAAAACCCCAAAGTCTAATCAGATCAACATTCAGCAAGGAAAATGTTGTAGACCTCAAAGATTGGCAAGGGGATGAAAATTATGTTGAAGAAAAGATGAATATATGAAAAACACTTCAATCTAAAGTTGAATAAGGTAAATAATTATGAAGTTTTGTAAGTTGAAATGTGAGGATAACGATGCAAACGGAAAGGGGAAAAAATTAGGAATGAAATAATAATAAGGATATTTAAACAATGGGAATTAGGGAGTGGGGAGGAGAAGGAAAGTATTATACAGAGAAAAACTGTTATTGAAGAATATTGGTGTATGGAGATTTGATAAGCGTCGACACTTAAGATTTTATGTTGTCAAGGCTTGAGCATCAAGTGTGGGAATAGGAATGGGTTGGAAGGAATACATAAGGCTGAAGATCAATAGAATGAAGTTAATAAGTGAATTATGCCTTAGACAAATTTGTAAACAAAAAATATGAAACCCAAACAAGTTCAATATTTGAAAATACTATGTTTTTTTACTAGTTGATTTGGATAAGGCAAAAAAGAGGGGCAAAAGTAATAAATAGATGCATAATTCATAGAATTAAATTATTTATGATATCTCAAATAAATTATTATTAATGGATTATAAGGGAGCGTGAAATTTTAGTTGTAATTTTGTGCATACTTTCATTGACTAATTCAATATCTCATCATATTACCTATAAAAGTAATATTATGTTTAGGTTACCAAAAATAAATCATAGTTACCATTAATTCTACATCATATTCAATGTCTAATCAACATCTTATTTAACATCCAAATTAACATTTGATTTAATCTCCTATTCGAAGTCCACCCAATATTTCATCGACTCCACTATTCATTATTGATTTAAACTTATTTCAAAGATATTTATAAACAACATATGTATACTTGAATAACAAATAACCTAGTAACATTCATTATTATAAGAAAAATTATCGTTGAAATGAAATCCATGACATTAATATATACACTTTGACTAATGAATATAAAATAATTAAATAATAAAAACTAAAATCTATAGAGTTAACTATTCAATTATAATATAAAAACTAAAAGTATACAACAATACCCAAGACATTGCATATAGAAGTGACTTAAATAAATAATACACTCCATGGTTATAGGCGACCTAAAGTTTTTATTGAACCTTCACAAATAGCTAGTTCCCATAGTATATCATCTAGAACTATCTACTATTGCAAAGAAAAGAAATAGAATGGAATCTAAAGCTAAATAAATGAAAGTGGTGATATATTAGAAATTTAATTAATTTTACCTATTTAAATGCACAATATGAGATTAAAAGGGCAAATGATTGTTCACAACTCATGCTTTTTATAAATTTGCATTAGTATTTCATAGAAAGGCTTAGATTCCATGATAATTTTCATAAGGAATACAATTTATAGCTAATATTTAACATAGAGAAAAATAGACTATAATCTATAAATCAATTTAATATTGTATATATAAGGTATGATAAATAAGACATAAATTAACAATACAAATATTATCATAAGAAAAAATCATTCATTCCATAACATGCACAAGAATATAGCTTGAGTAAGAAAAAAAATATGGCTTCCTTTATTGTTCAATAGGTATTAAACAACGTGAACATGTTTGTACAATATAATGATTCTTAGAATATCCTATTCAAAGTATTTGATAGTTAATTAATCTTCATATGACCAAAATAAATTAACATGGTAATAAGAGAATGTTTTTGTTTTGGATTTGAAAGGTCAATCGTCTATATGAAACACTTTATGAGAATTAAGGAATTATGTCATCATTTGACTCATCATGGTTATATTTTTATAGTTTACTAGAGATGACGATGATTGATCTTACCATCGAGATCACATTTCCCCATAAAATTGGAGATAAAAAATAAATATATTACTTTTTTTGTTACAAAAATAGTACACTATAAATATAGAATGGAATGCAGCCTCTAACAAGGTCAACATTATGATAAAATGAGATGCTTTTGGGCAAAAGGACATCTTTCAATCTTGAGCATTCCATCGTGGAAAAAGAAAATATTTAAATTCCTTGTACTTAGAAGAGATTGTCAAGTATCGAACATCAAACCTACTATGTAGTACCTTCTATCACATATAAAAGAACATGCCCAGCTATAATGCCTCCACAAGAAAATCTTGGTAAAATATAAACCATCAAAAACCTACTCTAATGCTTATCATAATCGGATTCAAATGATAGATTATTTTAGCATGATATTAGAAAGGGGCATGATTCAAAGTTCAAGGATTAGGAAGAAGGCTTAAATCATGCCAAAATTGAAATGAAGGTAAAGTCTAACTACAATAGCTAAAAATTTCTTAGGAAATTATTGCTTTGTCTAATTAGTAATTAGGAGTTGGAAAATTCAAATGATAAGTTTGATAACATCAAAATACTTTGCAAGGATAATTATTTGGATCTTGAGTTTCAAGAAGATGAAGGGAATCATGCTAAAATGGATGAAGGATATGGAAGATACTAACAAGATAAATTCTAATAAGGTCAACACTTAGGTGATTCTACAAAGAAAAATTCAAGTATTTGATGTGAAGTAAAATGGGTTGAAAACAATAAAAGAGTAAGGAGAAGATAGATGGCCTAAAGCCCATATAAAGGTCAATACTTAGGATTTTAAAGGATTAAGTCTTGAGCATTGGGGATGTAAATGGGAACATGTTGATAGTATTAGAGGTGAAGGGAAAAGATATATGGCTTAAATATTGATAGGGTAAATCACATTAGAGAACTTTGCACAAGGTAATGAGGAAGACCATGTGGCCAATAGTGACAACATGTAGATACAAAGGTGCATGAAAGTTTGAAGCCTAGACAAGTTCAACACTTAATGAAAAAAAAAACAATTATGATTTTTTGACTAGGTTTTTTGGCTAAACAAAACAAAAGATAAAAGTGCAAGGAATAAAGGTATATTTCATGGAAGATGACACGTTTAGGGTTTTTTAGATCATTTATTAGTGATGGGCTACAAGGGGGCATGAAATGTCAATAGTGGTTTCTTACGTACTCCATTCACTAAGTAAATCTCTCATCATATTACCTATAACAAAAATATTTAATTTAGGTCACCATAAAATAGTATCAATAATTATTTCATATTCAATGTGATGATGAACTCCTTACTTAACATCCAAATTAAGTTTTAATTTAATCCTCAGAATCAAAGTCCACCCATCATTCCATTAACTTTATAGTATTCAATAAACTTTATAAAATTCACTATACATTATTAAAGTCAAAAGATATCTACCATTTTCAATTTACTATTAAAAAAAAATCTTGAGCAATTACTGAAGTACTAATTCTAAACACTTGAATCAAGGTTGGCGATTTCATCTAGTCTAAAGTTATCATAACTTATTAATTTACCAAATATCAACAAAAAGATTAATTATCTATCAAATATATCAAAGACCATGATAACATACTTATAAACATCATATGTATACTTGAATCGCAACTACCTTGGTTACTGTCTTAATTAAAATAAATTTATTATTGAAATTAAATGCATGTCAATGCTCAAAGATCCACACTTTGATTAATGAGAGAACACTATTTATATATATATATAATAATTATACAATCACATACTAAAATCTGTAGCATTAGCTATCCAATTATAATATAAATAATAAAATTAAAGTATGATACCCTAGTCTTTGCATATACATTAAAATAATCACTAACATAAATGGCTTAGAAAATACCCTACAATTATTATAATGATGTTCATAAAGTATCATATAACAACTGAAGTATATCAAAAGAATTATATAAATCAAACCATATTTTGAATTCATAAATCAATCAATTATATAAAAAGTTTTATTTATCAACACACAAATGATCACTGTATCACTAAGTCAATTATACAAATTATAAACATAACTACAACTAGATTGAAAAAATCAAATTACCACTATCTAAATTAATATAATCTATAGTAATCATTTATCAACACAAAATTTATTAATCATAAAAATTGCCACAGAAAAATATTTATTAATAATTAACAATACAGCAAAAATAACAGTTGAGAATGTATAAACAATCTCTTAAACTAATTAATAACATTAAAAAAACTAAATAAAATATAATAACTAATTTAATTGATTTGAATGAAAATTTAACATTGATTCCAAAACTACAAAAGATAGTAAAGAAATTTGGGAAATCAAAGCCAAATGTCATATGCATCATGATATGAATTATTTTTCAATCCATAGACATCTATACAAACCTAAATCAACAATAAATAAGATCATTTAAAAACAAAGATTATAGAAACAAAGTTTAACACTGTCACCTCATATAGTAGGATTTAATAATTTAAATGCATAAAGCACTGTAATCTCGTACAAGTCCATTAAAATCTTAAAATGAGTTCTAAATAAGCATCTAACAATTACTTCACGATAACCAAATCCATGACATCATATAATTGTCTGCAGCAAAAAGAAAATAAAAATGAACCACTGCGCCATATATTGCCTTTATTTATATTGGTCCATGTTCTGAAGTGAAGATCTTCTTAGAGATTAAGAGGAGGATCAAGGTGAACCACAAGAGTCATTGCAGTGGTTTCATTTGTGAGAACTCCTCTGTGCAGAGCGACTTTGTACTTCTCTTTGCAAGTTTTCTGAACAACCACAAGTTATTTTGCATTATGAGTTCACAAGATTCAATAACAAAGAACACAAAAAACATTCTATAAAACACCCACCAGAAGAGATTCTCCAATGTTGATAACAAGTGCGTTGGGGAGAGGAGCAACAGAGATCCAACGCCCATCCGCTTTCTGAACTTGCAAGCCATCACAGATATTATCTTGAACGAGAATAGTAATTGCACCATGGTCTGTGTGTGCATGAGTCCCCAGAACTTTATCTGGTTCAGGGCATGGAGGATAGTAATTGGCTCTGTAGAAAAGATTGTAATCTGCAAATTCCTTTTCCAGACCATTGATGGGCATGCCCAAATCCTCAGATATTATCTCCAGCAAATACTTCATAAGTTTGTCACACTCCTTTCCAAACTCATCTATGGTATCTCTGTAATGAAAAAACAAAAGTTGCAAATCTAAAACCCTTTAAAATAAGAAAATAAAGAAATATGCTTGAAACTTTCTAGATTTTCATTATATTTGTTTTTTTAATCACTATTTTAGATCATATATCATCAGATTTAAAAATACAGTTAAAATTCAAAAACCTTCAAACATATTAAGATGGATTGTATAAACTTAATATAAGATTTTCAAAAACCTATATTCTGTGGGTGTTGAGGGCCAGAGATGGCGAGCTTTGAGGGAATGAGGAGCAAGGAAGGCATAGAGAGAATCCATCCAATCAGTGTTCTGTCCTCTGAATCCCTCTGTACGTCCATAGCCAGCAATCTGGTCTGTTTTGCCTTGTTCACGTGCCCATTTCATTTTTTCTTCTACTGGAAGCTCAAAGAACTCTCTTGCTACTCTCCTTGCACTCTCAACCACATCTTCAGCAATGCCATGATTCACCACCTATTATCATAAATACATATTATAATTCTAGAATTCCATTATTATAACAGAATTTGAAAGAATTGCTCTTCTTTCGATCGAAGAAGTAGGTCTTTAGTTAGATTTTCATGAATTTGGGCAAGATCCGAGGTTTTCTTCACCTAATTCTTTCCTACCGGTACCCTTTGAACTAAGAAAGACAATTGAACATAATTTGAAAGAAATATAAAATTGAAATAAAAAGAAATTGTTATATTCATTCATAGATTATAAGAACTTTTTCATGAAATGAACAAGGATAGAACTAATTTATGATGAATGAATTATAATTGTTGCATTATATCAAAATCTTAGATACATCCAAAGACTTCTTGAAACTTATCATACAAAAACTTACATTATTAGAAATAAAACAATATCAATCATTCAAGAGATTATAAGAACTTTTTGATCAAATGATCAAGAATAGAGCTAAGCTATGATGAATGAATTATAATTGTTTCAATATATAGAGGTCTTCCATACATCAAAGACTTCTTGAAACTTATCATACAAAAACTTACATTATTAGAAATAAAACAAAATCGATCATTCAAGAAATTACAAGAACGTTTTGATCAAATGATCAAAAATCAGACTAACTGATAACGAATGAATTACAATTGCATCTTTGCATAGAATTTTGAGATACATTTAAAAACATCTTGAAACTCGTCATATAAAACTTGCATTATTAAAAATAAAACTTAAAAACCGAAATACTATGATTCACCACCTGCCATAATAAGCACATATTACAAGTTCATTGTTACAATTGCAAAAAGATTCTGTATAAGAATTTTTCTTTAAAAAAATACGAAAATTAAATTTGATTTGTTTTAAATGCCTTACTAAGGCTAGATCTATCACTGTTACTATGCTCTATACCTGAAAGAATCCCCATTCCTGACAGGCAGCAGAAATTTGGCGTTTTATTTGTTGGTGAGTTTGATTCATGTCAACTAAGGGCAGCTCCGCAAACACTCTTTCTTCAAAGAGAGGCAAATCTTTTCCTCCAACTCTAAAGTCTTCAGCCACTTCGCTCAAATGCTGAACGTAATGCTCTACTGCGGAAGCCATCTCTAAATTCGTGTCTCACAAGTGTAAATCAGGGTTGTATTTATACACAAAATTCCATGGATTTGAGAGCAAAGATATGTTTTTAGTAAAGGGCTAATTCATGGCACGTTATTAGACTTCCTCCAAATAACTCTAATTCGCTACTGGGCGAATAAGTGTTACAGCCATTATTCGCGGCAAGTTGCCTGTTATTCGTAAGCTACTCATGTCATATTGGAAATGGTAAACGAATGTAACATCACCCAACTAGACCCATAATTGGTAAAATAATGGTCACGGCAGCTAAGTGGCACTTTCTTTAACGATCAAACATCGTTAAAAAAAGGTGATAAGTAACTATCAATATTTAGGTCAAACTCTGATTTGGATGATTAGATTCCAATATGTTTAAGAATAGTTTCCATTTGCATTTATTTAAAAATTAAAGAACATAAATCTTATAAATATTGGTTTGAAAATTTCAAAGGTATTTTTAATTATATGTTATTTTTATATCAACAAATAGAATATGAAATCTTAAAAATATAATAATAGGAATCTTGTACAATAGTATTTTTAATTGAGATTATTTTATATATCTAGGTAATACTTGACAATTGCATTATTTTTTATATTATATTTTGTCTTAAATTTATTGTGTTTTAGTTATACTTTATCTAGTGGCAAGTGTGTAATTGGTTTGATTTTTGTTGAAAGTTAGTAGATACCTTAAGTTCTATTGGATTTGGTTTGCATTCATTTTAAGGAATTAGTTTTATTAGCTTGTGTTAAATATGCAATCATAAAAAAACACTTCCAAAGTCATAAAAGTAGCATAAAATGACAACTTGTTGAATTTTAGATTCTAAATCGTTCTTTTGACTATTAATTATTTTCCTACTCTTTGGCAAGTTAATTGTGCTCTACATTTATTTCATGCACTACTCTAAGTTTCTAACACATCACAAATGGATAAGTTCATTTTCTTATTAATTCCTCTATTTTTTATGTGACCTAGATAATTTATGTGAGGATGTGATTTCCCCCTTACATAAATTGGAGAACTCATCCTCTCCGACACCCGCATAAATTAAAATTTTCAATCTATGGATGGTTTATATGTTAGTTTATGTTTCTTCTTTTCACCTTGATTTATCACTCCTTATGAATCTAAGATTTGTTTAATGCTAGGATCTAATGAAAGCCCAAATTTTTCTTTAATAATAATCTCTTTCCTAATCCCTCATATGGTTCTAACTTCAATGGTTATGAGATCTGCATTGGTTCTATGGATGATAATGATTGAATATAATCCAAGAATACGCATGAGCTTTCTACTACTTCAAATCATTTTCTAAGAGCTTTATAGTGTTACATCTACATAATTGACTAAAAATATTTATGATTTATTTCTTTACATATTATTTATTTTTTATATTCTATAAATCTTTAAAACTAAACTAAACTAATCAAGTTATTTGCATAGAGTATTTCATTTAATCCTCTCCCACTATTGTAAATATCACCCCTCCCACCCATAAAGTTCCTCATGGTCCATCCTACTATGTTATTCCTAGCGCTTTTCCCCCTTATGCTTCATCTCATTTCTAGTTTCCTAGTTCCATCCCCTTCTCTCATCCTACTAGTATCATAACTACTTATTCCACTTTTCTCATTTTGAGTTTCATTCTTCCTCTCACCTAGTTTATGTCACGAATTTTTGTTTGTCTTCTAGTATTGTCTTTTGTCCAAGATTTAGTGTCATATCCTTACCTTATGTTACCCCTTTTTTCACCCCAGTTAGCATCTCTAATGATCTCGTCTTCCGACCACAAAATTTAATGTACTTATGCAAATCCAGATAGAGTAGAGATATAAATTGATTTTAATCTTACTCGATATAATAAGGATGATTTTTTTGAGATAGAAATATGTCACTATATTTTGAGATTGTTCAATGCACTTTACAAGCTAATTTTGTGGTACCATATTTTGACATACATGTATCAATAATAGTAATTGTTATATGAATTTACAATCATTCAATGTTGTATGTGTAAATTTTATGTATGAGGATTAGTATTGGCTAAGTTTTTTCATTCATTTGGAAGGATTACACATATATGTTGTATGTTTTCACTAGTTTCTGGATCTATTTACTAATTTCATGAGTAGTAGGATATTTAATTAGTATTTTACATGTGAACATGGAAATGAAAATTAATTTTATTTCTTTTTTTATTTATATGTCTCGAGGGAACTAATTAAAAATGAATACCCTTTTATTACTAGATTATAATCACTATTTACCAAAATGAAACACCATCTTCACTAATTGTGAACTACACAGTATTTTAATTTAGTTATTTTAGTGACTAATTAATATAGTTTCTATAATAATAATTGTTCCTTCTTTATATATTAATGTAGCACTCAAATAAAGAATGTGAATTTGAAATAAGACAATGCTTTTCAACATTGTAAAACTATTAAATCAATTATCAATAACCAACACTTCAATCAAGGTTAGAAATTTCATCTAATATAGTTCATTATAATTTATTAAATATCAAATTTATATACAATGATATTATTGCTCTCATAGCTGTCTTATGCATGAGATTCATGCGACTTCATGGTATATGTCGTGGAATTTGGTCTTGCGGATTTGAAATTGGTATTTGGTTTATTACTGCAACTTATATTAATTTAGGTGTTATATACTCTTGTGACCATTATCTGATCTATGCATCTTTATCTTTACATTGCTCCACTTGGTACTTAGTGGAAATTTTTCTTTGGAGTTGGTATTTTGTTTGCTGCTTTGGATTTTTGTTTATTCGCAGGATGGAGTATCGCATTTATCTACCACTGCAGTCTTTGAATTTTGGAAGATTGGAGAATGTTTTCGATCCAGACCTCTCTTCTACTGCTTTAGATCATTTTTTTGGCTATTTGCACCATTCTTATTCATTCCATGGAATGTGTTGGCGATGACATCTTGCCCGCTCCCCACTTATATGTTGTTCATGCTACTGTTCCTAATGACATTTCTTCCTCCTCAGGGGAAACTCTCAATCTTGTTTTCCTTGATGATAATGACAGATTTGCATGTGGCTCATCAATGTTGCATGCTCTCACAGATTCTGCCTCTTCTTCACCGAGGCATTAAGATGTTACGTTGTCTAGATATTTTATATGTATTTCATCCTTGTACTTTCTATTTTTTTCACTGCTAGGTATGCCTAGCAATGGGAGTTGGTGGGTGACTTATATTTCTTCACATTTTGGGACTATATTCATCTTGGTTGGGTTTCATTTATATGTTTCCATCCTCCGGTTTATCATGATGCATAACTCTTTGTATGGTTTTTATTATTTTTATATAAAATAATTTAGTGGCCTCCACTTTTATTATAAAAAAAATTGCTAGATTAATTATCTATCAAGTGTAATCTAATATCATGATAAGATATATATGTAAAGCACAACTAGCCCAGTTAGATTCATAATTATAATAAAATAAATTCTTGATAATAAATTGCACTAAGAAGATCCACAATAGTTAGTGAGGAAACAATATTTCTATATACAAGTTGACTAAGTAACCACATACTAGAATATATAGAATTAATTATCCACTTCAAATATAAAAACTAAACTTGTAATACAATACCCAAGACTTTACATATACATTAAGAAAACCACTAATATGAGTTTGTGAACCAATACAATTTTATTCAATAATTTTAATACCTACTTGAATTGCACAAATCAAAAAATTTAAAAAACATAAAAAAATTCTTACATACCAACACACTCAATTTAATAACTAAAAATTATGCAAAACAATTTAAAAATATATATTAATGTAGAATCTAATATAAATCAACAATCTAAACAAAAACCAATAAGTCATTAAATTATCTACACAATAATTTATTAATTATTAATATTACAACTAAAATAAGAATTAAAGTATTTCTATACAATATATAAAACTAAAATTATTAAATACAAAGGCTACAAACATAGGATGAAGAGAGGGAAAACTTGAAGACATTGATGGGCCTTTGGTAACTAAAATTTTGACATACTATTTCAACTCTAAATTCAAAAAATATTTTGATGCTAAAAAACATACACAATCAAAGCCAGAAATTCAACTCTAAATTCAATGGATTGTGGAAATCTGATCGATTTAATACTATTTCAAATTTCAAATTTATAGGTAGTTGTAAATATTATAATAATTTTGATGCATTTTTAATTATGATAAAAAATATTTTAATTTTTGAGATTTGTGTAATTTTATTTCAATTTATTTTCTTATAATTGTAATGGTGGAATTTGTATATTCATGTCAATTTCATTTATTTGTTATCTCATTTTGAGAAGATAGCTTGATATAGTTACATATCAATAAATAGTACAATCTTGTGTGAAGTTGTACTCATTCCTTAATCTCACACATATCCTTATTTACACACATTCTCAAATGTTTAACTTTTTATTCGTACATATTTTCCACACACTTTGCATGTAGTCTCTTTCTCCTATCTGTGTATTCATTTATTGCACTAAAAATAGGATTCTCTTTCCTTAGTCAATCTTGTATATGTGGTCCTTGATCATGCAATTCTAGCCCCAAAACTCAAAAATTCAAATTCAATTTTCTTCATCTTTCACCCATTTTATTTCATCTTTGAGATGATTGGACACACATTATGTATGACGATTGTTATCCAATGGTGAGTAAATGCATTCAATGTGCATTCATTTATCATATTTTGATAATTTCTTTTCAAAAAAATATTAGAGAGAAGAATCACTCTAAGATTTCCATTGAAATGCTAAAATGAACATAACTTTGCATCACCATTCAACAATATTTACATATTTGGAGATTTTTATAATCTCATGTCCATAATTCTAAGCTCAATTCCTCCAAAAGTTTCATTAAGGAGAACTTGACCTGATTATTTGGTAACTTCTCCAAGATATTTTTAATGCTTCAAACATTAATAGAATGTGTAGAGTAAAATTTCAAGAAATGTCATTATGTAAATCCACAATATGCAAGTTGATTGCCACTAGTTGTTGGTTAGTTTTGACTAAGAGATCAAATATGTGACTTTGCCAAATTCTTAAAGCAACACATTTAAAATTTTGTTGATCATCTAGACACCTTACATATATAAGAAGCTAAACTATGATTAAAAGGAACTATCTTTTAACCATCAAAATTAATTACATACATACGTTTTATTTCTTGTAATTCAAAATTTTATGAGATAATTATCTCATCTTAATTAAACATATACTATTTTCAAAACCTTATTTTTATAAAGACTTTCAATTATTTTCATATAATACTTTAATAATTTAATACTACTATAATTAAATATAATAACAATAAACTTTAATATTCCTAATGAAGGGGAAGAACCCAAAAGATGTTTATTTTTAATCTTGATCATTTCTTCTTGTCTTCTATGTTAAATTTGAATTTGAGTAATCATATACATATACATTTTTTACTACTATGTTTATGGATTTCATTGTGTAGGATTTTGTTTGCATCAATGTTTTGATCACACCGCATGATCCATCACCATGATGAGAGAGTCACCCTCTCACCGTGAAGATGGATCATTGAGAGTGATTTAAAATTTTTATG
This sequence comes from Thuja plicata, assembly GCA_018584345.1. Lineage (NCBI taxonomy): Eukaryota > Viridiplantae > Streptophyta > Pinopsida > Cupressales > Cupressaceae > Thuja > Thuja plicata. The sequence goes on from MU226234.1 coordinate 565,386, forward strand.
CAAACAAAATACTCAATAGTGGAATCTAGAAAAAAATCAATAGTCATAATGGTCTATGGAAATCTAATCTCTCTTACACATTTATAATCTAGAAGTATTATCTCATTTATAATTGTCGTTACTTTTCAATAATCTAAATTTTATTGTGATTCTTGTGGCATAGGTTTTCTTTTATTCCATCAAAATCACCTTATGTGCTAAATAGATTCTTGGGGATCCTAAAGAAAATGAAACCTAGGAGAGCCTCATTTGGCATTATATCAATCCAATTATGCTTCCAAATTCCCAACATGATGATGGAGCTAATTAAAACTAAAAGAACTTTTGTAATTAAAACATTTAAAAATCTTTGGATACTTATAAGTCTTTGTTGAACATATGGAATAATGGGATGGGGAGGTGAATTGGTGTTTTCTTAAACCATTAAAACATTTAAATATACATCCATGTGATGATTAATTGCAGTAAAGAAAGGAAAACATAAATATCAATATACAACACATAACAGTGGTAATTTTATGTGGAAAACTTGAAAGGAAAAAACCATGGAGAGGATTAGCTCTCAATATCTTATAATCAGTTACAAAATATTAAAGTAGTGCTCACTGTATGACTCATTGGAAAAGGGATCAATACCCAAAAATACAAAATATTTGAATTATTACAATTTCATCTTATATATGCACAAAATAGAGTTCTATTAAAGCTTAGTATACAAATTTTTTACACTTCATATGTTTGTAATCTTCTATTATACACTTTTCATCTAATCATAGTCACATCCTCTTATCTTGATTATACCACCTATACACCCATTATCAACCTCTTATTATTTTAAAGGATATGCCAAATATATGCTAATCTATTCTTAATTCTGTTGGAAATATATTGAGGCTACGTCACTGAGAGGGGGGCTGAATAAGGAACCAATAAAACTTAATCTCTTTAATCCTTTATTATATTATCTAATCTGATTGCATGCATGAAACAAAAAATCAATAACCATCCACAACACTTGAAACAATATTTGGTTACCCATAAACCTTCCAAATAGAAATTAAAGCTAGGGTGGGGATGGTACCCAAAAGATTTAGTTCTACAGTATAAATTTAGTGTATTAAAGCTTACAATTGACCACTTCTGATGGCCTTCCCTGTTATGAGAAATAAGGAGTGTTAGGTCCACCTTGTGAAAGGATTTGTACAATACAATTAAGTATGCAACTCTGTTAGGAGATTTGTAAAGGACTATTAAGTCCACCTTGTTAAAGGATTTTACTGATGCACCTGTTAGGATGAACAAGTAGATGATCTTCTATGCAACTCTGATTTTCTGAATAAGATCCAATGATATAAAAATTAATCACTTGAATGTGATGGATGAGTCTCTGTTGTTCCTTATACTGTTGTAGCCTTATTAATCAGTCTGCCACTTCATATTTGCATATATACTTATTTCACACACATTTGGATAAACAAAATACCTTACATGTATATCTTATCCAAATTAAATACTTTTGTAAGTCGGATTACATTATATACAATAATATCAAACAATATAAACTAAGTCTGCCCAATACTATTACTCACGTCCAGTAATCCACTCGGGTGATATACTGGCACTCAGACATTATGTTGATACTCAGGCAACATAGTAAAATCTGGCACTCAGGCTACACTGTGTACTCAGGTAATATTGATCACTCGGGTAATACTGATTTCCACTGTCTGCTTGGTTGACAGTGCCACTGCTCAGGTTACACTACAACTGCTCGAGTTGCACTTCAAGTTGTTGGCTCGGTCAACATTATGATGAATAAGTGTTTTGGAAATAATTGACAACATGTCTTTCCATAAGGTCAACAATCTCCCCCTTTGGCATTAGTGACAAGAAAACACTTATCATATCCAAAAATCTAATCAAACTTCTAAGTCAAAACTCCCCCTTACAATCTTCTTGCGTACTTTCTCAGGTTTTGACAACAGCTTTGCAACTTGATTACAACTGACTCTATTTTTAATTTTTCAAAATTATTTTTGTAA
>MU226234.1:574882-597559 GCA_018584345.1 Thuja plicata
TGGACTGGTAAAAAGGTAAATTATTCATTTTTGAAAACTTTTGGTTGTGAAGCTTTTGTCCATGTTGATAAAGAAAATAGAACCAAGCTTGATGCTAAATCTCAAAAATGTACCTTTATTGGATATGAAGTAGATGAATATGGTTATTAGTTATGGGATTTTGAAAATCTTAAGATAATTAGAAGTAGAGATGTTATATTCAATGAGAAGGTCATGTATAAAGAACAGTTGCAGGAAAAGAAGCATGAACAAGTTAGACAAGAATATGTGGTGTTGGATGAGACTCCTAAAAAAGGAACACCACTGGTACTTGATGCTTAGCAACAACATTTTATCCCAAAAACTCCTGTAAGTGTTAGACATTCTATAAGGTCAAGTAGACCTCCTGAAAGGTTTTCTCCTTCTTTGTATTCCATTTTATTGACTAATTCTAGTGAACCAGAAGAATATGAAGAAGCAATGCAGGTAGATGCCAAACAACAGTGGAAGTTGGGCTTGAAAGAGGAGATGGACTCCTTGTTGAAAAATAATACTTGGGACTTAGTCCCTTTACCTGAAGGAAAAATATCCTTTCCTAACAAATGGGTTTATAGGCTGAAGGAGGAAGATGAAGGAAAGAATAGGTATAAGGCCAGACTTGTGGTAAAAGGTTTTGCACAGAAAAAGGGTATAGATTTTGATGAAATATTCTCCCCTGTTGTAAAAATGACTTCAATTAGAACTGTACTAAGTCAGGAAATTTACATGCAGCAACCAGAGCGATATGAGGTCAAGGGTAAGGAGAATTTGGTGTGCTGGTTAAGGAAGAGTCTGTATGGCCTAAAGCAGGCACCCCGCCAATGGTATTTAAAATTTGATAGTTTCATGGCTGAACAAGGTTACCATAGATGTCATTCTGATCACTATGTATATTTTAAGAGATTGGAGAATGGGAGTTACATTATCATGTTACTCTATGTTGATGACATGCTTTTTGGTGGGTCCAATATGCAACACATAAATGAACTTAAATAGAAATTAGCAAGGTAATTTGCTATGAAGGATTTGGGTGCTACTAAGAAAATTTTTGATATGAGGATTACATGGGACAGGAAAAATAGAACTTTGAATTTGTCCTAAAGTGAGTATATAAAGAAGGGGTTGAAAAGATTCAATACGCAGGATGAAAAAGTAGTCAGTACACCTTTGGCTAGTCATTTCAAATTGACTAAGGAAATGTGCCCAAAGGCACAGGAAGAGGTAGATAAAATTTCTAACATCCCATATTCATCTTCTATTGGAAATCTGATGTATGCAATGGTATGCACACGGCCAGATATTGCTCATGTAGTGGGAGTTGTCAGCAGGTATATGAGCAATCCAGGTATGGAACATTGGAATGCTGTCAAATGGATTCTTCAATATTTGAGAGGAACTACTACAAAGGCATTATGTTTCACATGATATAGTTCTGCTCTGAGTGGATTTGTTTACTCTAATCTAGTAGGAGATATTGATACAAGGAGTACTACAGGGTATGTTTTCACTGTAGGGGGTACTGCAGTCAGTTGGATTTCTAGATTGTAGAAAGTTAATGCACTTTCAACTACTGAAGCTAAGTATGTAGCTGCTACGAAAGCTAGCAAGGAGATGATTTGGTTACAATGTTTTATGGAGGAATTGGGTCAGAAGCAGGAAGATCACCCATTGTACAGTGATAGCTAGAGTGTCATTCATCTTGCAAAGAATTCTTCTTTTCATTCAAGGAAAAAGCATGTACAGCTTAGGTACCATTTCATAAGGTATGTTTTGGAGGATGGCCAATTACAACTTGAAAAGATTCACATAAGTGACAATCTTGTAGACATGTTCACGAAGGCAGTCCCCAAGGAGAAGATGGTTTCTTTCTCAACTTCTATTGGGCTTCTTGACTGATGATCATGGGGTTAATACACAACAATGTCTTTTTATCTAGTGGGAGTTGCACATACTACATTGTCGTCTAGTTCCAGTCTCCAAGTGGGAGATTGTTTGGTGTGGAGTCTGATCAGTCTCCAAGTGGGAGATTGTTGATATTGTGGTGACTGATCATGTAGTAGGTTTCGATATTGTGGTGACATGTCTGGTAGTTGCTGGAGGTGAGGGGTGGTATCCCTGAACCAGAGGCCGGCCCGAACGGCCAAAATTTTTTGGTGCTTTTTCAGGAAAGATATTTTCTTTTTTAGGAAAAAAAGAAGACCGACATTGTAAAACCCTAAAATGGTTGATTTTAGAGGTTGCCCTAAAATGCATGTTATAAGAATTTGAGATGTATAATGCATCATAAGGTTGTGTACATTTTTAATGGATAATAAGAAAGGTTGGACAACTATGTAGGTGGACGTAGCCCAGGTTTTGGGTGAGCCACGTTAAATCTGTGTTATCTATATTTAGTTTCTTTCTTCTATTTTTTTCTATATATAACTGTTTATTCTTATATTGTTCTGGTTCTGTCAAACCCTAACAATTCTACTATCACTCGGTTACCAAAGAAAATCTTCAGATATTAATTGTGATTATCCTTTAGTAATAAATTGAAAAAAACATAAACCATAAAGCAAATAACATGTACACAGATAACACCAAGATTTAATGTGGAAACCCAATATGGAAAAAACTACCAATTGCAACTAGTCACTGTTACTCACTCTTCTAAAGTGAGCCCTATTAGGACCCAACCCTATTAAAGGTTACAATAACACACTGTTAGGTGTGACCTTATTAGCGGATTTAATCACCTTATAAGGAGTGACCTTGTTAGAGGTCTTCAAACACTATGATGTAGAAATGTCACCTTGTGAGAGGATTTACAAAAGACTATTAAGTCTATTATGTTAAGAGATTTAGATCATTGCTATAATTGTTAGAGACTAACAATGGATTGACCTCTTTTGAGAAGCAACTGTCTTTGCTTATTCACATCTCTGTTGTGGCTTTAAATACTTGTGTGTGCTTAAAATGTGTCACACTTCTATGAGTCATTCCATTCAAGGTTGCTCAAGAATGAGGCCTCAAATATCGACTCATAGCTCCCTAGTCATGGAGTGCAAGGGTTTGTAATGGAGACCCTCAGATTTACCTAGTTGTGCCTATACAAGTACACCATGAAATGAGAGATTCAATGCATGAAAATGAAATCTATTCTATATGATAACAATGCAAGATTAATCTATGAAAGGAAATATGCAAGCTTAATCTATCGAAAAAAATATGAATCTAATCTACATGAATATCCATGGATGCAAGAAGAAGAAGACAAGAAGATAGAGAAGTTGCAATATCCAAGCTTGAGTGCTCAAATTCTCGTCCAAAATTGCTCTCCAAACCTGCAACATAACAATACAAAAAAAGTGGGATCCTAAATGAGAAGGAGAGGGCTCCTTATAAAGAATAATGGACGGTTGAGATTAAGAGGCAAAAAGAAATGAGAAATGGTGGAGATTAAATCTTGGTTGATCCATGTGCTCATTAAAGCAAAAATCCCACCTCTTAGAAAGATGTGATAAAAAAAGGATTTTTATTTAATTTATTTCCTTTTTCATCAAAAGAAGAGCTTTAAGTGGGGATTTTTATTTATTTAATTAAAAAATGGGTTTTCTTTTAATTAAATAAATTAGAAGAATTTTATTTAATTAAATGGGAAGAATTTAATTTAATTAAATAAGATGAATTTTATTTAATTAAAAGGGAGATTAAATCTTTTAATTAAATAAAAATGATCAAACCTTAGGAAATATTGAAATAATTAAATTAATTATGATTTGATCAAGGAAATTGATTTGAATTGAAAAATATTGCGAAGCATTAATTCAGAAATTTGATAAATTGATAAATGGGGCCCATAGTCTAGGCAACCATTTTAGGGTGTATACATTTGTACCTCTCTGACTAATGTGTGATCATTCTAGGAACACATGTAGTCAAAGAATGTAGTTGAAGTGTGAGATCGATTTGGGATCACAAAACAACACATACATCAACACCGTTGTATATAAGTAATTGACATCAGGACAAAGATAAACTAATTGAAAAAGACAAAGCCAACACCATTGTATATAAGTAATTGACATGTCCGAGATAATAATCTCAAGCAAGGTTTCCCCAAGCAGAATGATTGATAGGATTGATAAAGTTGAATCAAGGATTGAAGTTTAATAGGTACTGCCCCCTCGTGATCCAAATCAAAATGAGATAGAGGAGAAACAACAAATTGATAAATTTGATCAAATCAAACTAAAGATAAGGTTCTTGATGTAAGATGAAAGATATAAGGATCAAAGAACCAAGGTAGATCATCAAGCATTAAATATTATGCCCCAAGGTTGAATTAGAAGAAAACAAGTAGGGTGAAAGCGAAAGGAAGATAGAAGTTTGGAAGAGGTGGAAAGAAATAGAGAGAAGAAAGAGAATTTGCCTTAAGAAAGAGAATGCCCCAAAATTAATCAATTGTTTAAGATAGAAAATTTTTATTTAGATCATGAAAGAAGATAAGGAAATGAAGATCAGAATGTGATCATAGTTGATTAAAAGTCCACAAGAAAGATGAAGGAAAACCCTCTCAAACTCATAATGCAGCCTAAAAATGCAAATTAACATGAAGTCTAACAATGCAAGCTACATGAAAATGCAAAGGTGTACTTGCAATAGAGAAAATGTAACATATGACTTTGCGTTCATCATTCATTAGAGAATGTTAAGGAACTTATTTTCATCATTGGACCATTATTAATGGACATCAGAAAATCACACAATCATCACTAGTCACAAGTGCAACTATGAAGATATGAATGTGATTTATATCGGATTGGAATGTGGAAAGATTCTAACATAAGCATAAAAAAAATAAAGGTTAAGATGACTGTGATGTTAGCTTACACAATTTAAGATAGAAAAACCATGCTCGCATCAAGGCATAGAGGCCATGATGGCCAGCAGAACAGTTGTGCAAAAAATAGTGAAGCATAAAGTAGGAAGAAAATAAAAACATGTCCTATGCCCCAAGTCCTCTAGCTATGCATCCCGGAGAGACTTATTACATAAGGACACTCAACAAAAATCAATAACAATCAACACACAATGAAAAGATCATGACATAGCTCAAGCATTAAGTATTGTGTTTAAAAATTTAAGTGTGTTAACTGATACTGAGTTTCGAGGATAGGGATTGAATGCTTGCAAGAAAGTAAAATCACATGACAAAATAGGGTAAGACCAAACTGATAAGTGTTGAAAAACACTCAATGTCAAGGGTTATATTGAAAAATACAGTTGGGGGTGGTGTTGAAAAACACAGTTGGGGTGGTGTTGAAAAACATCATTTGTGAGATGTCCTAAAGACTAACACATCCAAGAGACCAAAGCTAACACAGTTATGCCCCCTAGACAAAGACAAATATCAATTCCAAACCAAGGCAACAAGGACAAGGAATTATGGAGAAAGGCTAAGTGTCGAGGACACACACTAAGAAATAGGCGTACAAAGGCCTCAACTAGCGCTTGTTTCTAGGATTTTATTACAATTTTTTTCTCTTTCATTTTTTTCATTTTTTTCTTCTTTTTTATCAGGACTTTTTATAAAAAAAATTTAATTTTTGCTACCAAGGCACCTGTTTCCAGGTTTTCACCAAGGCACTTTTTCTATTTTTTTTTGAATTTTGAATTCTTTTGTATTTTTTGGAATATTTGATTTTTTTTGAGATACATCAAAGCACCTATTGCTAGGTTCTCACTAAGATGATCATTTTTTTAGGACATTTTCTGATTTTTATAATTTTTGACAATATATCTTTTTTGGATTTTTTCAGGATCAATAATTATGTACAAAGGATGCCCCCAGATAGAATGGGCATCAAAATCCCAAGAAAGATCACATCGTACAGTCCCAATGTTTAGCAAGGTGGAGGATAGGAGGGATTAGCAAGCTGGTGGAAGAGATGGAAGACACGAGAATGCAAGAGAATGTAGGAAAGAAATACTCAAAGGCAGACTCCTCAAGGGTACCCAAGATAGGGAAAAAGAAACATCATGTAAAGCACATTTGGACAAGAATGAAAGGCCAGCATAGGATAAGTCACAAAAGCGTAATGCAAGAGTAGGAAAGGATGCAGTCCAAAGGAGTAGACATGCCAAGAGGCTTCATAGCATCGTGTTTTACTCTTTCTTTATTTTTTATTAGATCAAGACCAAAGGGGAAAATGATAGCGATAGGAGAAAATGAATGGAGGAAGATAGATATGAAGGCTAAACATGAAAGGAATGAAAGAAAGATCATCGTAAGATAAGTCACAAGATAGCCCAAATGTTCATGTATAGATCAACATTGTCAAGATCAAACAGAGAATATAGAATGGATGAAAGATGTAGAATAACTACGCATGATTCCTGCTTTCCAAGTTTTCAGCACGGTACCTATCCAAGGTGCCACAAGGGAGTGGTTTTCGCCATAGGACAAAATTATTTCTCTCTAACTTTTTTTTTTTTTTGGAATCTTTTAGAAGAAGGAAAGATTTTTAGATAATGCTCCTTGAAAGGATAAACCATGATATGCCAAGGATTCAAAGTTATATGTTCAAAGATGCTGATAGGGAAAGGAAGATGAAAGAGAAAAATGGAGGATAAGGTATTATGTAAAGCGAGTGAGGTTGGAAGATAGGAGGAATAGAGAAATGAGGAAAAAGGATAGAAGGTAGAAGGTTAGTGAATGGAAGGATTGTGAAAGGGTAGACAGAAAGGAAGGAAAGATCAATGTCAATACACACCTTGAAGGGTGGGGAGAGAATGGAGGAAATGTGAATGAAGAAATACGTGAAGGAATATGGTGAATGGATAATAGAGGTTGTGGTTTAGGCGCATGGAAGGAAAGAATGTTTTTGGAAGAAGATGAAGTGGAAGCCTTTGGAAGCTTGAATGTCAACTTCACTTGTTTCTCAACATGAGACTCTTTCAAGAGAGACTTTTGAATCTATATCGTCGTAGGCTTTTCATTTCTTTTTGATGATTTAGAGAGAATATCCTCAATGATGGATTTTGGAACCCATACTTGTCTTGTAGTTTTCTTCTTAGTTATCTGTTTTGACTTTATGCCCCCATGTCGATTAGAGGAGACATGGTAATCTTCTTTTTAGATGGATTATTCTATTGCTTCTTTTTCTTGTATCGAACATTCAAGTTTCTTCCAAAAGACTTGGGACTTTTGGAGGAAGAAAAAGAATATGACTAGTTTAAATGGGTGGATGGATGAAAAGGGTTCAAGGGTATGCATCTATGTTGATCTTGAGGAAAGATAGGAGATGGAGGGATGCAAGAACCCAAGATGGATGAAAAATTAGGAGGGTTAGGAGGGGAAAGTGAAGAGACATAAGGACCCAAGATGGAAGGAAAACGTGAATCCCTTAGTATTGGTGGAGAAGGTCCAAGGATGGATGTGGAAGACGCAAATGATAATCAATAAGTTCATCAGCATGTATATGAAAACCAAGGACATCAACATCTTTAGAGCGAGCATTAGGATTTTCAATAGGATTGTGAACATCTTTAATAGGAGCACCTTCTTTGATAGGATCATTTGAAGCTTGAAAAGGCTTAGGAAGAGTAGAAAGTGGAAGCAAACATGGAGTGGTAGTACAAGAAGATGGAAGACTTTGATCTTCACAAAGAGTTTTGGATAGCATAATTGCATAATTTTCCTCTTGATTTTCAATAGGCTTAATATTGGAAGTAACAACACAATTTTTAATAAACTTAATGGAAGTATCATCTTTGGAAAGCGTAAGTGGGGTAAGGTTATTTTGATTGTCAATAAGCTCAGCGGTGTAGGTAGTGACTTGATCTTGCTTAGAAGAAGACTTAAGACATGGTGGAATGAATGAGAAAGGGCATGCGAGATCAAAAGAACCATGAAAAGGATAAGAGACATCATGAAAAGGATTGGATGACATGGAGGTTTCTTGATCTTGATCTTTCTTTATGTTATTTTCTTTATCATTTTTAGAGTCCTCTTGACATGAAGCCACTTCTAAGGACAAGGAAGCATGTTGGAATTGTATGGGAGACTTGGGAAGAGATGGGGAAGGATTAGATGAAGTAGGCATTATAGCATATAAAGGCTTGGGCTCTTTAGGTTTAGCATTATTGAAAGTATTTGCAGCCAAGTGAAGGTTAGCTTGAGTTTATTTAAGAGGTAGCCCTTGAGAATAACTATAGGGAACCGCATGAAAATCATTAGGACTTCTGTCAGATGAAGGATTTGTGAAAGGTTTGGCAAATTTAGGAGATGTATGGGTATTGGAGGAAGTAGAGGATGGAAGGGAATCACCACAAGACAATGATTCATCATTAACATGATCTTTCTTGAGAGTGTAATCTTTATTTTCAGCATGAGAATCCTTAGAGGAGAGATTCTTGTAGTAGCTACATTTATAATCAGCATGGAAATATTTCTCTTCCTCAGTATCATCTAGGTATTGTTCAAAAAAATCATCAAATTCTATTTCAAAATTAGTCACATAGATCACCATCACATTCTATCCAATGTAAACACCCATTACCAGTAAGAATAAGCACACAACAAGGAGGACTCTTAGGAATAGAGGTGTCATAGGTATCACTATATTGTCCATCATCATAGTCATGATAGTCATGAGAGTCATAAAAAATGGGTGTATCACTCTTTATGGAAGAGGTATCACAAGGATTGTCACATTGCTCATTATGGTATGTCTTGAGAAGATAAGTAAGACTCTTGGGAGAAGTAGAAGAAGGAGAATGAGATCATGGAGAAGAGGAAAGTGAAGACCTAGTGGAGGAAGAATACTTGTATTATGAGAAAAAATTAGAAGGCTTAAAAGATGAAAGATGTTTGGAAGAAGGAGGTTGTGACAAGATTCTGTCTATGATTCTGCCAAAGACATCTGATTCATTCTTATTTTTTTTATTCTTTCCATAAATTCATTACTCATGTAATATCTAGAAGGATCATTGGAGGAATAACATGTCATGAATTGAGAAATAAGTTTGACATCATCTATTGTCAAGAGACATTCCTTAACAAGATAGTGGAAATCCATGGTTCTAAAAGAAGAGGAATCAAGCCTGGGAGTGAAAGAAGAGATGAATAGAAGAAGGTAGATTGTATAATAAGAGCAAAATAATTGAGAAGGAAGAAGAAGAAGAAGCGTGAAGGAAGAAGAGAAATGATCAAAATGGGAGACTAGAAAGACATAGGAGATGTGGACGAAAGAAGACCAAGAGTCATTTTATGCAATTTGATACCATTTAAGCTCATTTGGATGTTGAGTAAAATGTCATAAAAATCTTTAGGGAAATCCATTGAAGCTTTCATAACTCAGGAATTTAGATTTGGCAAGTTGGCAGATGACAGCAGATAGCAACAGAGGATAGATTCGCGTGATGAAAGGATAGGATCACACAATGAAATGCATAGAGCCGTGCAAAGAAAATCCAAACTGGTGAAATAAAAGGGACAATATATTGGTAACAAGTTTGCAAAATATCACGCGAGGATTCACTTAGAGCTGCACGAGGAAATGCAGCGAATCGTGCGAAAAAATAGTTTTCTCGAGCGAGGGTTCTGACAGAAAGGAATTGGAACTCAGTTTTGTTAATTTTAAATAACCAACTATATGTATTAATAGATTTTATCATGAATCAGGTACACAAGACAACAATCAGGGAATTCAAGCAAATGTCTTCAAACAATGAGCAAGGGGCAAAGTAACCTTGCGCATGATCAAGAATAGTGACTTAGTATTTCTAATCCCTAAAAATTCTACTTGTGTATGTTCTCAAAATGTTTTCCAATCACACACATAGTCCTAGAGAATAAAAATTTGGTTTCACTATGGTTCTTAGTAATGGTTTGACTCTACAACTTTTGCAATCTCAAGTGGGTGAAATCCAATCCCGATGCACCGAGGTTTTGACACAGTCTGAGAATTTAATCAATCAGGAGCTGCTAAGCATATCTGACAGCCCAACAAGAGACCACACCTATGGAGATTTCTTCCACAAGTAAATTTATATAGATGTTGTTTCTACCATGGCGAAAATGGCTATTACCACTTGAGGTTTTGTCCACATGGTTTACTCAATAAAGGGAGTGTCCACTACGGTTAACCCTCTCTAACAAGGAAGACTCACAATATGAACCACATGGGGACTTAGTTCAAATTTAAGGGTTCCAAGTTTCTGATTCTCCCAAAAGGGAAAAGAGCATAATCCTCTAGCCTCTTCACCTCACCAAAACATAGAAAATAGATTGATTGACCCACTAATTTGAAATCACCTCATCCAAGGTTCATATGTAAACATTAATGACCACCAATCTCAAGAGAGAAATTACCATCAAAAGTTGAAGACCAAACCAAGTGAGATAATAAGATATCCTTCCCTACCTACAAGGGGATCTATCGTCAAGAAAATCTTTGCATGTAATAAAAATGAATGAAGCCCACTCTCTCAAGATCACCACAAATAGTGTTCATAGGGCCTAATTACTATGTGAAACATATATGCAAGAAAGTAAATCTAGGTTCATTCTTTAGAGCACCAATTACAAATGTGATCTATGAAAGCAAGAAACACTCAAGCTAAACACTTGACAGGTTCATTTTTATTTCCAAAATCCAAATATTCTAGAGATGCAACAAAATACCTCAAGTCCAAAGCAATGCGAACATTTTTTTGTTTATCCATGCAAGTCAAAATAAGAAACAACAAATTAGAAACCACCAGAAATATAAACATTAGTGGATAGAGATAAAAGATATAAAATATAGCAATAAAGATCAAATCTCTGGTGTGAAATCTCGCGTGAAGATTCCCAGAGTGCCATGTGAAGATTCACACAGTGTCATGTGAAGATTCACAGAATCTCGCGCGAAGAAACACAGGCAACAGAAAAATACAGAAAATAGTAATTAATATCAGATCTATGACTGGTGTCAAATGTCACGTGAAATTTTGTACAGAGTTGCATGAAGAAACACAGCAGGCTACGCGAAGGAGCTCACAGATCAGCAAAAACTCACTTGCAGACCTACAAAATATTGAGTTAAAATTCCTTGAAGAACTACAGAAAAAACAAAAAATACAAAAATCTGAAAATAAATTACAAAAAAATAAATATAGGGACAGAAAACAAATCTTCTTCCCCACAGTGGGTGCCAAAAATGTGTGCTTAAAATGTGTCACACTTCTATGAGTCATTCCATTCAAGGTTGCTCAAGAATGAGGCCTCAAATATTGACTCATAGCTCCCTAGTCATGGAGTGCAAGGGTTTGTAATGGAGACCCTTAGATTGACCTAGTTGTGCCTATGCAAGTACACCATGAAATGAGAGATTCAATGCATGAAAATGAAATCTATTCTATATGATAACAATGCAAGATTAATCTATGAAAGGAAATATGCAAGCTTAATCTATGGATGCAAGAAGAAGAAGAAGAAGAAGACAAGAAGATAGAGAAATTTCAATATCCAAGCTCGAGTGCTCAAATTCTCCTCCAAAATTACTCTCCAAACCTACAGCATAACAATACAAAAAAAGTGGGATCCTAAATGAGAAGGAGAGGGATCCTTATAAAGAATAATGGACGACTGAGATTAAGAGGCAAAAAGAAATGAGCAATGGTGGGGATTAAATTTTGGTTGATCCATATGCTCATTAAAGCAAAAATCCCACCTCTTAGAAAGATGTGATAAAAAAAGGATTTTTATTTAATTTATTTCCTTTTTCATCAAAAGAAGAGCTTTAAGTGGGGATTTTTATTTATTTAATTAAAAGAGTGGTTTTCTTTTAATTAAATTAATTAGAAGAATTTTATTTAATCAAATGGGAGGAATTTAATTTAATTAAATAAGATGAATTTTATTTAATTAAAAGGGAGATTAAATCTTTTAATTAAATAAAAATGATCAAACCTTAGGAAATATTGAAATAATTGAATTAATTACGATTTGATTAAGGAAATTGATTTGAATTGAAAAATGTTGCGAAGCATTGATTCAGAAATTTGATAAATTGATAAATGGGGCCCATAGTCTAGGCGACCATTTTAGGGTGCATACAACTTGATCCTCACTGATCAGATATTCTATTGTAACTCTATATTTTCTATCCTCAATCAGAATCCTATCTTATTTCACCTCCACACTTCATATCATAAACATACACATCTTACTTTCTTACTTCCATACATTCAGTCCAAATTTGACCTTATGAGTATATGATAAGCCTTGTCAAGTCAGCCTTAAAAACCTTCCAATTACCAATTAACTATAAAACATAAACTGTTGTTAGTCAGCTGTCACTAAAAGCATAAGTTGGTTCATACTTAAATCCTTCAATGCCAGACCAATACTGTAATGCCTGAGTGAACTCGGTTAGAACTAAAAATCACTTTGGTCTTCTTAAATTCTCAAGAGAGCTTGGAAAAAACTGACTATGCTCAGATAGGATTAAACATTTGTGTAAACATCATTACACTTATGTAAACATCAATGACAATACACAATTGAATAATTGTCATCAACAATCTCCCTCTTTGGCATTGATGGAAACAAAACATGTCATAATACAAAGAATTGTAGAGCAGTAGACACAATAATAAAAATTTATTAATGTCCTTAGCTTCATTCTAATTCTCATCCAAAAAATCCCTCTATCTTCACAATCTCTGAAATACAAATTTCTCCCTCTTACATTAATCTTTGTTTTCTGATAAAATTTCTCCCTCTTTCATCAATCTCTCCCTCAGTAATATTTTTGACATCAGTAATCTCTCCATCCTTGACAACCAATGCCAAAGACACCATCCAATACACATCCAATGGAATTTTAATGTACCTATTTGTACTAATTCATATGCAATAAGCTTTGAATATCTGCATCAACATGTTAAATCTATTTTGTAGTTTGGTTGATGCATCACTAAACTATGTTTTAGTGAGCCTCAGTTAAGGGAATCACCCCTAGCTTTCCTCTCTATGATACAAAAATGTATCCTTAGGTAGAAATTTGGTGAATATGTCTGCAATTTGTTCTTTAGTATTCATATATTCCAGTCTTACTTCCTTGTCCTGAACCAATTCTCTCAAGAAGCGATACTTTATTGCAATATGTTTAGTCTTAGTATGCATCACAGGGTTCTTTGAAATGTTAATAGAAATCGTGTTGTCACAGTAGATAATAAATGGTTCTTTAATTTCCTCCTTCATACCTAACAACAGTTGTTTGAACCATATGATATTTGAACAGTTTACTTTTGTAGCAACATATTCTGCCTCTGTTGTAGACTAAGAAATGTAGTTATGTTTCTTGCTTTTCCAGGAGACTAACCTCTTTCCAAGAAATAATGCTCCACCACTTGTGCTCTTTCTTTCATCAACACTTCCTTCCCAATCGGCATTAGTAAAATTCTTCAAATCAAATTTTCCTCCTTTCTTATACCATAATCCATAATCTTTTGTACCCTTAAGATATCTCACATTCCTTTTGATAGTCATTAAGTGATTCTCTCTAGGATTAGCTGAAAACCTTGCAACAATACCAAGTGCTAATGTAATATCAGGTCTAGTGTGAACAACATATTGAAGTTTAGAAATCATCGATCTGTAGGTAGTCTGATTTACATCCTTTGAATCATCATCCTTAGATAACTTATGTCTAGTAGGCATAGGATTACCAACATGTATGGAGTCTTCCATCCCAAATTTCTTTAGTATCTCCTTGATGTATTTAGATAGAGTAATATAGACACCATCCTTCATCTGATAAACTTATAAACCAACAAAGAATTTGATTTCACCAAACATAAACATCTCAAATTCCTTACTCATAGCTTCAGAGAATGCTTTGCATAAATCATCATATCTAGTAAATAGTATGTCCTCCACAAATATCTCTGCTAATAGTATCTTGTTCTGAGGTTCTTGTTTGATGTACACGCTACTATCGTCATTAGTTCTCTGAAATCCAATACTTGTCAATTACCCATGAAATCTTTCATATCATGCTCTAGGAGCTTGCTTCAGTCCATACAATGCTTTGTGCAGTTTGCAAACCATATTCTTTTTGTTAGGATCTACAAAGCCTTCAGGTTGCTCAATATAGACTTCCTCTTCAAGAATGCAGATTTTACATTCATTTGATATACCTTGAATCCTTTATGTGCAACATATGCCAAAAGAGTTTTGAATCCTTCAAGTCTTGTAATAGGAGAAAATTTTTCTCCATAATCAATACCCTCTTCTTGAGTATATCCTTTACATACTAATCTTTCTTTGTTTATGGAAACTTCTCCTTTTTCATTCATCTTTTTTCTGAAAACCCACTTAGTACCAATCACATTCTTGTCTTTTGGTCTAGGTACAAGAGTCTAGGTCTTGTTCTTTTCTATCAACTCAATCTCTTCATTCATGGCTTCTATCCAGCTTTCATCATTCAATGCATCTTTACTAGTTCTAGATTCAATTTCACTAAGCAAACATGTACCTTTAATTTTGTTCCTTGTCATTACACCTTTTGTCTAATCTCCAATTATTTTCTCAGGTGCATGATGCCTTCTGACATACTTTGCAAGTATAGGTTCCTTCCTCTTTGATTTTGGGCTTGATCCACTAGGTTCACCATGCTCAAATATTCTATTTTGTTCTTCTTTCTGATACTCGGGTTCCACTATCTGAGACTCAGGTACCTCTATTTGTGACTCGAGTGCCTCTGTCTGTGACTTGGTTCCCTCTATTTGTGACTCGATTTCTTTAGTCTGAGACTTATTTTCTTTAGTTAGTAGCATTGGTTGCATAGTTTGAAACAAGATTTGTTCTGATGAATTTAGTTGTTGACATGGTTGTTGTCCAATAACCATTGTATGTGTCTTAGGTATAGCATCAGGTTCATAATACACAAATTTCATGTAGTCCTCAGGCTCTTTACTACTCCATTCTTCATTTCTTTGTGCAAACTCATCAATCTTTACATGCACACTTCCTATGACTTTATGAGTAGTAAGATTCGAACATATCTATGCTTTGCTTTTTCAGGAGTAGCATAGGAATATACCTTCATCACCTTTTACATCAAATTTTCTAGTTCTTTCTTCCTTCAAGATGTAACATTTACTTCCAAATACTTTGAAATAACAAACATTAGGTTTATAGCCACACCATAATTCAAAAGGTGTCTTCTTAGTACCTTTCTTCGGTTGAACTCGGTTCAAGGTGTGAATTGCAGTGCTGATGGATTCCTTCAAGTATTTGGTAGAAAAATTATTTTCAATCATCAAGGTTCTTGCAGAATTCATAATGGATTTGTTCCTTCTTTCTGTTATACCATTCTGCTATGGTGTACCTGGGGTAGATACTTGTCTCTTGATTCCTCTTTCATTGTAGAATTAATTGAACTCATTAGAAATGAATTCTCCTCCTCTGTCAAATCTTAGGCATTTAAGTTTCTTTCCTATTTCCTTCTCAACTCTGGCAAGGTACCATTTGAACTTCTGAAAAGATTCTGATTTTTCTTTGAGAAACATAACAGTCATCATTCTAGAATGGTCATCAACAAATAGAATGAAATACTTCTCACTTGTGTAACTTGTTGTTCCATTTGGTCCACACAAATTAGTATGCACAAATCCCAAGACTTCTTATGTATTGTAATTCTTGCTCTTGAAACTATTTTTTCCCATCTTCCCAATTTGACATTGTTTGTATATTGCTAATTCAAGTTTCTTCAAAATAGGAATACCTCTTACTCCTTTTTTCTTTCTTATGTTGATCAGGTTATCAGAATTCACATGACACAACCTTTTATGCCATAACCATCTTTCTTCTACTTGTGCAATAAAACATGAACTTTCATTGAGATCAAGATAAAATAGATTACCTTTTGTTTGCATGCCAGTTCCAACTAGGTTTCCCTTACCATCTAGGAGCTTGGCCTTACCATTCATGAATTCTACCTTGAAACCAATGTTATTTAGTTGTGCCACATTTAGTAGATTATGCCATAGTCCTTCAATCCAATAAGCATTATCACATTTGATTCCTTTAGTTAGAGAAATATAACCTTTACCTTTCACATAGTAGGCTTCATTCCCAAAATTGACACTCCCACCATCATAGTGCTCAAGATGTTCAAATTTAGTTTTATCACAAGTCATGTGGTGAGAACAACCACTATCAATTATCCAAGCGTCATTCTTGCTAATATGAGAGTAAAGTATAGTGTTTTCATTATATTCATTGTCTAACTTATCCTTAATAGCAATGTAAACCATTTAATCTTCATCTTCATCACTATCAGAATCTTTATCAATATAACAAGATTTCTTACCTTTGTCCTTGTAGCTTTTGTAACTTTTGAAATTTTTTTTGCCTTTTTACGTGTTAAACTTTCTCTCACCTTTGTCTTCCTTTTTTGGACACTTAGAAACAATGTGACCATCCTCATCACATGAAAATTAAATCAATGGTATTATTCCTTTGTACTGTCCTTTTCCTTTTGTAGCTCTCTTTGCAAGTAACGCTTCAATGATTTCCAGATCTTCATGATCAAAATCATCATCACTGTCACTATCAATCTATTTTCCTTTCATCTTTCCAAGGTTTAATTTAGCTTTGAATGCAGACTCAAGATTGCTAGGATTAGGAGAATAATTTTCAAAGTTGTCCAACTCAAAATCTGTAAGCCTTCCAACCAATGCATCTCATCTCTTGAATAGCAGAAACTCTAATTGTGTAGATAGGAAGTAAAGTTCTCAATACCTTACTGACCACTATTTTGTCTTCAATTTTTCCACCGGAAGCTCTGATTGCACTAACACTTTTCTTGATTATTTCACTATACTTTGTAATGTCTTCTTTCATTTTCATCAAATTAAATTGACCTCTGAGAATTTCTTCTTTGGCTCTCTTTATATTGTCATCTCCTCCATATATATCATGTAGTTTCTTCCATATATCATATTCAGTAGGGCAGTCCTTGACTTCATCAAATTTAGAATAGCTGAGTGAAGACGCAATATCAATCATCATTATATTATGATACTTCATGTCCATCATTTATTCCATAGACATAGGTCTCAACGGTTCCACATACTTGTGATCTAGGAATTGAAAACTAGAGTCTCCAATAGTAGATAGATGTATCCTCATTAAATCTTGTCATGCAGTGAAGTTGTCCTTGTTAAGATTAAGGATCTCCCTTTTGTAAGACATCTCTGATCTTTAGCTTAGGCATTGAAACCTTCCCTGAAAGAACCAAATTCTCTGATACCAATTTTTGTAAATGAGTAGAGTAACTGAGAGGGGAGGGGTGAATCAGTTACTAAAAAAACAAATCTAAGTCCCTTATATGTCTTAAACAAATTTATCACTATTGCTTGGTTAACATAGATATTCTACTATCCCTCAGTTATCATAGAAAATCTTAATATATTAACTGTGATTATCCTTTAGTAATTAATTGTAAAAAATATAAACCATAATGAAAATAACATTTACACAGATAACACCAAGATTTAACGTGGAAAACCAATATGGGAAAAACCACCAATTGCAACTAGTCACTGTTTTTCACTCTTCTCAAGTGAGCCCTAGGATCCAACCCTGTTAAAGGTTACAATAACACACTATTTTTTATTAAGTAAAACAAGTTTTGAAGGGTGCCTGAAACCCAAAATAGAGTGAAAGATTGAAAATAATGCCCAGACTGAAAGGACAAAGCCAATCAAATGAAACAGGCCACCATAGGGCCGCAGAACCAGGTTTTTAAGGGGCCCCTGAACCCTATACACTCAGATTGTGAGGGGGATCTGAAGCCCCACTTAGATGATCAATTGCTTAAATAAAAAATAAACTTAAAACCAAGCAACATAGACACACCAGCTAGACAGTAGCTAGGAGAAGATAGCCATGTTTTCCATAACAAGAGGGCTACAACCTAATCCATAACTAGGGAAGAATCTGGCTCCCCACACGAAGACCGATAGCCTCTAAAAGCATAGCTAGAATGAAAAATATACATTTAAATATCTCTAGAAAAAATAGAAATGGTTTTGACTTGGTCCCCAAAACCAAAAGACTCCCTCTAGAGGTGAACCCCAAAGAGGTAACTATGTGAGAAAAAGAAGAAAGATAATCCTTAATAGCCTCTAATCTTCCCACAAAATAAATTATCCATCTACCAGTCCAGACATCGCCAAGAGAAGACCACTCCACCTCAATAGGAGTGTCACCCACCTGAATAGGTTAAATGAAGACCTCAATAATGGAAAGGATAGGTCAGATTAAAAAAAAACCTTGGATCAAGTAGCCATGATAAAGGAGAAACCCCAACTAGAAACCATCCATCTTTCCTGCATGGCTAGTCTTCAACTCAACGGAAAAAGCCACTGCCTCAATAGGTAAGGAATAAGAGAGGGATGAAAGAAATTTAGCTATAGCTTAACAAAATTCACCTGAAAACTATCCACCTCCATAGGATTCCATGGGGGAAAGGGAGAAGAGACAACATCGAAATCCCCAAAAACATGGGCTTTAAACAGCTTGGGGAAGCTCCCCACTAGCATACTCTACTCTACAAGGTAAAGAGAAATATCATTCAAGAAACACCATATAAAAAGGATAAGAGGCCTCAGAAGGGAAGCTCCAAACCAAAGAGAAATGTCCCAAGAGCCCACTCCTCCAAACCACCCAGCAAAGCCCATTTTCCAAGAAAAATGGGGCAAAGGATGAATCCTAACCAGAAGACCACAGAGCCACCCAAAGGAAGAAAATAGACCTGGGAGAAAAAAAATACCCAAAAACACCATGGATAGCACAACCCACCACCATAAAATCCCTTCTATCCACCTTGACAAGGAGCTCTACCATCAAAAGCCGATTTTCAGAAAACAGAGACAATGAGCAGTCTTTGTCGAAAAGGAAGAAACCAAAGTGCCTTGTGCTGAAAGTTTGCAACCAAAACCACCAGGGATCCCCATCCCCATCAGAATTTCCACAATCTTATGTTGTCTTTGTGGTGCCTCCATTGCTCCCTTTTCCATTTGAAACCCTAGTCGCTCCTATGTTCCCGCTCGGCATTGCCTCCATCGACTTCATTATTTTGTTAGACTTTTACAATAACACAATGTTAGGTGTGACCTTGTTAGAGGATTTAATCACCCTATAAGGAGTGGCCTTGTTAGAGGTCTTCAAACACTTCAATTTAGAAATGTCACCTCATGAGAGGATTTATAATATACTTTTAAGCCTACTCTGTTAAGAGATTTAGATCACTGCTACAATTTTTAGAGAGTAATAATGGATTGACTTATTTTGAGAAGCAATTGTCTTTGCTGATTCAGATCTCTACTCTAGCTTTAAATACTTGATCCTCACTGATCAAATATTCTATTGCAGCTCTGTATGTTCTGTCCTCAATCAGAATCCCATCTAATTTTTACACCACACCTCATAACATAAACATACACATCTTACTTTCTTAATTCCATACATTCAGTCCAAAATTCACCTTATATGTGTTAGTAATAACTGAGAGGGGCGGGGGGTGAATCAGTGGCCTCAAAAATTTATCCTTTAAAATTTAATCCACCAATTAATGCACCTTAGATTATTAAGTCCCTACAAGATGTATGCCTTTGAAATACTTGAAATAATTGACTGTCTGTCAGTTTACCTTTTCTGTCCTTATTCTCCTTGATTGTCGATAAGCAGCAAAACTCATTTATTGATACTCAATAAATATGAAGAGTATACCAATCAATCCTGAAATGCATATGTGAAATGTAAAACAATAAAGTAATAAATCATACACACATAACACAAGGATTTTAACATGGAAACCTTGTTAAGGGGAAAAACCACTGGGACCGGTACCCCAAATTTTCACTCTTCTAAAGTGAGCCCTGTTAGGAGCCAACCCTGTTAAAGGTTACAAACACACTATTAAGTGCGACCTTGTTAGAGGATTTTTATACATAGGTTTTCACTTAGTATCTGGCATCTATGTTACCATCCTTGAATCAGCCTTTAGACTGTCAATAGGCTTTATGTTAATCTTACTACCATCCTTGAATCAGCATCCTTCTTAGACTGTCAATAAGCTTTAGGTAAGACCGCTACTAATATCATGAATCAACCTTTTTGGTAATCTATTAGGATATACCTCAATTATAGAAGATGGTTAAGTCCTTCTCTATTAAGGGACTTAATGCTTCAATGGTTAAACTGAAACACAATGACCTATTTCTAATGCAATTTTGAATTGTAGATATTCAGATCTATTTATGTACAATACCTCTTTGATCAATGTATCAATTCAATTCCTTTGTAATTCACACTTTCTACTCTGTGATGATGTGCTTCACTATTCGTCAGTGTCTACAAAAATTTTTAGCTCTCCCTTAGCTTGATTGATCAAGACTGTATGAAGCTTATCCTTCACCAGTTTCTCTTCAGCATCTTCTATCAAGTCACTCCCCCATGTATCTGATTACTTATAGAAATGAATTATGCTTCTCTCTTATATAGACATGATATTCCTTAATTCTTGATTCTTGATTCTTGATTCTTGGCATGAAAAATAATCTAGCCAAATTGATTTACAGCTTTAACTCCTGATTTGTCTCGTAGTTATCTTCTTGCCAACTATATAAATCAATTGCTTAACTATGGTTGAATAAAACAAATAAAACAACCAATTGAGTCTATCCTTAAGCTCTTCCAGCTAGATATTTTTTCATTTTTTGATCTCTCTATTTTGTCGGTCAATTCTGCAGTTCGTCATCGGTGACAACTGCCAGTTCCGTCGGTGTAACTTCAGTTAGCTTCAAAATCTTCATCCATTGGACATTATTGGATCTTTCTCATTGGGAAACTCTATTTTCAGCTCGTTAGGCATCATGTGATTCTACTTTGTCAGGCAACACTGTCTTCCGCTCATCGGGCATCACTGTGACTTTATGTCTGTCTTTACTTGTGGTGTGCACTCCATCGGTGTTGTCTGTGACTTAGTGAATACTTGAATTTTACGCATTTCTGAAATCATAACCATTGTTCCATAGACTCTCTGAAGTCTTTGGCATTATTTACATGACCATACAGATGATATCAAGTTGACATCAATGACAATACAAACCATTAATTGATTTAATGTCTTGTATCATCTTCAACTTAACATTATCAAACATTCAAGTAGTTACATGTCATCAATCTCTCCCTTTGGAATTGATGGCAACATGCTATATTATCATACTATACTATTTCTAATACAACATGAAATACAATTATTGAGATTCATCAAATTACCGAACAGTCTGTTTTGATAACTGAGAAAAATGTCTGACCGCCGGTAAGCTCTATATTAGCTTAGATTTGATTCTTGTATCTTTTTGTGTTTCTTCTTCTGATGTGTTGTGTCCTTTGTTAGTGTCAATTTCTCTCTCTTCTTCTTTGATGTCTATGTCTTTTGTTTGCAACTTTGATACAAAATCTCTCCCTATGGATATGATCTCTCCCTTTATGGATTAATTTGATAATGAATAGTTTCTGATGATAATATGGATACATTCTCTCCCTTTGACAACAATGCCAAACAAATATTTTACAAACATCTGACATTCTGTCAAACAATATCTTCTATCCATAATATATTCCTTGAATTTCCCTTATCCATCATCAATATAAAAATATGATCTGGTGCTCAGTTCTGATATATACCTTTCTGTATATAGATGTAGCATTGAAGTTCATTTTCTGCTTACATCAATCATGAATGATATTTTGATAATATATGGCTGATGCAGTCTTTAGTCCTTTTACTGACTGGTAGACATGGGTTTGACCCCTAGTCTTTTCCTTAGGTACTCAAATTTATCTTTGGGCAGTGGCTTGGTAAAGATATCAGCCAATTTTTCTTTTGATTGCACATATTCAAGTATGACCTCTTTTTCTTGAACTTGTTCTCTCAAATAATGATACTTGATGGCAATGTGTTTATTCTTTGCATGCATGACTAGATTCTTGGAAATATTTATTGAACTAGTGCTATCACAATAGATAATTACCGGTTCTTTGATCTTCATATGCATACCTTCCAGCAACTATTTGATCCATGCAATATTTGAGTAGTTTGCAGCAGCAACAACATATTCTACTTCTACAATAGACTGAGAGATGCATCCTTTCTTCTTGCTAATCCATGTGACAAGTCTGTCACTCATAAAGAATGTTCCTCTAGGTGTGCTCTTTCAGTCATCAAGATTTCCAACCCAATCAGTGTCGGTAAACACTTTTAGTTCAAATTTTCCTTCTCTTCTATACCATACGCAAAATTCCTTAGTATTCTTCAGATATCTTAGAATTCTTTTCACAGCAATTATATGTGATTCCCTGGGGTTAGCAAAAAATCTAGCAACAATTCCTAGTGCATGTGCAATATCTGATCTAGTGTGTACAACATACATGAGTTTTCCTATCATTGATTTGTATAGAGTCTGATTTACCTTTGTTGTCTTGTCTTCCTTTGTTAATTTGCATCTAGTAGCCATTGGTGTTCCAATAGGTTTGGAATCTTCCATCTTGAATATTTTCAGAACTTCTTTGATGTATTTGGACTGTGTAATGAAAATACCTTCACT
>MU226234.1:603119-619280 GCA_018584345.1 Thuja plicata
GTCTTTTTATACCATGCTCATTACAGAAATTAGTGAATTCATCTGATATAAATTCTCCTCCTCTATCTAATCTCAAACATTTCAGATCCTTACCACTTTGTTTCTCTACCATAGCCTTGTACCATTTAAACATCTTGAATTCTTCATATTTTTCTTTTAGAAACATGACTGTCATCATTCTAGAGTAATCATCAAAAAAGAGAATAAAATATATATCTCCATAATAGCTCTTTGTCCTCATTGGTCCACATAAATCAGTATGAACTAATTCTAGAATGTCATCAAATGTATGGATTTTACTTTTGAAACTAGACTTTGTCATTTTACCTTTTTGACAATTCTTGCACATGATGTTGTTTGGCTTTGTCATCGTCGGTAAGTCTCTTACACTTCTTTTCCTGCTTATTTTCATCATGTTGTCAAAATTCACATGACACAACCTTTTGTACCACAGCCATATGTCTTCATTTATAGCCATCAAGCAAGTGGGGTTAGTATCATTTAGATAGAATAAGTTACCTTTTGTTTGTTCACCGGTACCAATCAATTTTCCTGATTCATTGAAGATCTTTGCCTTCTTGTTCTCAAATGCTACTCTATGACCTTAATTATTCAACTGAGAAACACTCAACAAATTATAATTCAATCCTTTTACCCAATAAGCATTTTCACATTTAATCAGGTTGTTCAGCATTACTGTTCCTTTACCTTCAATTTGACGGGGTGAATCATTTCCCATTCTTATTGTACCACCTTTATAGTATTCAAAATTATTAAACTTTTCTTTGTCACCAATCATGTGGTGAGTGCAGCCACTATCTATAATCTGGATATCATTCTTACTAATCTTAGATATGAGTGCAGTTTCTTCATACCTTTCATCTTCATCTGAATCATCCTTCACAGCTACAAATACTATCTCAATATCATCATCTGGTTTGGTGTTAGTATCTTCATCTTTGCAAGCAGCTAGATAGCTGGCCTTCTTGCCTTTGTCCTTGTAAACTCAGGTATCACTTCTTTCTGATTGTCAGTAACCTCTGTAATCTTTGTTATCAGCTCTGTCAAATTTCTTCTCAAAATATCTGTTATCACTTCTGTCATCTTTTCTTTTATTAGGACATCTTGCAACAAAGTGTCCAATCTCTTTACAATTGAAACATACAAGTGGTAACTTGCCTTTGTATTTACCTTTGCCTCTAAGCATTCTTCTCGCCACGAGTGCTTCAATTTCATCTAGATCTTCTTCTTCACTTTCGCTTTCACTGTCTCTTCTAGATGAGTGTATCAGACTAGATTTGCTTATTCTCATAGAAGACTTGAATGCAAACTCTAAACTTGGTAAGACACTATTATTAAAATTATTCATCTCAAATGAAATCAGTCTACCAATCAGGGTATCAAGAGTGACTGTATTTTTTGCTACTACTCTCATTTCTTGAATAGTAGAGACTCTAATAGCATAAACAGGCAATAAGGTTCTTAAGATTTTACTTACCACTATCCCCTCTTCAAGTGTACCTCCAACGCCTTGTATAGCAATGACTACTTTTATCCTTGTGTTGTACTGAGTGATGTTTTCAACTTCTTTCATTCTGAGATCATCAAAATATCCTCTAAGGCTTTCTGCCTTGGCTCTCAGAACATTTGTATCACCTCCATGTACAAGCTTTAGTTTATCCCACATTGTCTTTCCATTTTCACAATCTTTGACATCCTCAAATTCAACATCAGAGAGTGAGGAAGAAAGCTCTATAACGATGCAGTTATGTTCATGCTTTACTCTCAATTGATCTACCATCAATGGTCCTGTAGGAAACACATATTTAGTATCTAAGTATTGAGTAATATCATTGCCAATACCTGATAAGTGAAGTTTTATTCTGCTTTGCCATGAAGCAAAGTTGTCTTTGTTCAACTTGGGCACATCTCGTCTATTCATCTTGTGATATTTACTTTGGTCTTGAAACCTTCCTTCTAAGCACACAAGCTCTAATACCAATTGTTAGTAATAACTGAGAGGGGGGGTGAATCAGTGGCCTCAAAAGTTTATCCTTTAAACTTTAATCCACCAATTAATACACCTTGGATTATTAAGTCCCTACAAGATGTATGCCTTTGAAATACTTGAAATAATTAATTGTCTCTTAGTTTACCTTGTCTGTCCTTATTCTCCCTGATTACCGATAAGAAACAAAACTCATTTACCGATAGTCAATAAATATGCAGAGTATACCAATCAATCCTGAAATGCATATGTGAAATGTAAAACAATAAAGTAATAAACCATACACACATAACATAAGGATTTTAACGTGGAAACCCTATTAAGGGAAAAAACCACTGGAACCGGTACCCCAAATTTTCACTCTTTTGAAGTGAGCCCTTTTAGGAGCCAACCCTATTAAAGGTTACAAACACACTATTAAGTACAACCTTGTTAGAGGATTTTTATACATAGGTTGTCACTTAGTATCTAGCATCTACGCTACCATCCTTGAATCAGCCTTTAGATTGTCAATAGGCTTTATGCTAATCTTACTACCATCCTTGAATCAGCCTCCTTCTTAAACTGTCAATAGGCTTTAGGTAAGACTGCTGCTACTATCATGAATCAACCTTTTTGGTAATCTGTTAGGATATACCTCAATTATAGAAGATGGTTAAGTCCTACTCTATTAAGAGACTTAATGCTTCAATGACTAAACTAAAACACAATGACCTATTTCTAATGCAACTTTGAATTGCAGATATTCAGATTTATTTATGTATAATACCTCTCTGATCAATGTATCAATCCAATTCCTTTGTACTTCACTCTTTCTTCTCTGTGATGCTATGCTTTACTATTCGTTGGTGTCAACAGAATTCTTTATCTCTCCCTTAGCATGATTGAGCAGGACTATATGAAGCTTATCCTTCACTAGTTTCCCTTCAGCATCTTCTATCAATTCACTCCCCCGTGTATCTGATTACTTATGAAAATGAATTATTCTTGTCTCTTATATAGACATGATATTCCTTAATTCTTGATTATTTATTCTTGATTCTTGGCGTGAAAAATAATCCAGCCAAATTGATTTACGACTTTAACTCTTGATTTGTCTTATAGTTATTTTCTTGCCAACTGTATAAATCAATTTCTTAACTATGGTTGAATAAAACAAATAAAACAACTAGTTAAGTCTATCCTTAAGCTCTTCCAGCTAGATATTTTTTCATTTTCTAATCTCTTTGTTCTGTCGGTCAATTCTATAGTTCGTCGCCGGTGACAACTGCCAGTTCCGTCGGTGTAACTTCAGTTAGCTTCAGAATCTCTGTCAGTCAGGCATCATTAGATCTTGATCGTCGGGAAACTCTATTTTCAGCTCATCAGGCATCCTTTGATTCTGCTTCATTGGGAAATAGTGTCTTCCACTCGTTGGGCATCGTTGTGACTTTATCTCTATCTTTACTGATGGTGTGCACTTCATCGGTGTTGTCTGTCACTTAGTGAATACTTGAATTTTACGCATTGATGAAAGCATAACCATTGTTCCATTGATTCTCTAAAGTCTTTGGCATTATGTACATGACCGTACAGATGATATCAAGTTGACATCAATGACAATACAAACCATTAACTGATTTAATGTCTTGTATCATCTTCAACTTAACATTATCAAACATTCAATCAGTTACATGTCATCAATATATATATGATAAGCATTGTCAATTCGGTCTAATGACCTTCCAAATAATCAGTAAAACTTAAGTTTTCCATCTTCATATCACCAATTAACCATAAAATATAAACTAGGGTTAGTCTCCTATCACTAAAAGCATAACTCGGTTAATACTGGAATCCTTCAATGCACTACCAATACTGTAATGCCCGAGTGAACTCAATTAGAAATGAAAATCACTTTGGTCTTCTTCAATGGCTGAGAGAGCTTGGCATAAACTAATTGTGCTTGGATAGGATTAGACATTTGTGTAAACATCACTACACTTGTGTAAACATCAATGACGATACACAATTGAATAATTGTCATCAACAGGCTTGTATGCACAGTTCCAGTTGTCTCCTTGCATATTTATTCAGAGATGGTAGATCCACCCAACTCACTACTTTGGGTGTCATTCAATCCTTCATTTTTTTTAATCTAAATTCTCAGGATATTTCCTTACCCACTACTGACTCGTCTGAGTTTTGATTTCAGAATCTTTTGCTTTGCCTTTCTCAAAACCAGTATCCATTTTTTCTATGTTCATGCAATTCTTGCTTAGATGACCGAGTTGTTTACACACATAACATCTCTTATTAGGATTCTTTTTTTTGATGTGATTCTTTTCAAAATTTTCCCCAATATGCCCATATTCACCACAATGACAATATCTGTTGCATGTGTTGTAATCCCAACCAAAAATTTATTTAGCTAGTTGTTCAGCAGGGTTCCATTTCTTAGTTCTGCACTCGAAAGACTTGTGACCTTGTTTGTTACAATTGAAACATTTTCCTTCAAACTTAGGTTTCTCAGTGAATTCACTTTCCCTATGTCCATGTTTGTTTCATATATAGCATTAACCATTAAACTTTGACTTTCCATTGATCCAACACTTATTTTTTGTGTGCCCTAACTTGCCACAATGATGACAAGTAGGTTTGTTGGTCTTTTGAGTTCCTTGTTGTGAGGATTCACCTTGTTCAGTATAACCTAATACAGTCTGTCCATGATGTTTGAGTTGAGTTTTCTCTGTCAATTGATCCATGCTTACCTGTGAATTCATCATACTCTCATTGGTTTTTTTTTTCAGTATTGAGATCATTATGCAGTCTTTCATTTTCTGTCCTCAGATTAATAACTTCTTGATTTGCATTATTGATTTGATTTATCATATCTATTTGCTGAAGTGAAAAATTATGGATTTCATTTTCTTTTTCTTCTAACCTTGTACTTGAAATATTTTATCTTCTTGTGCCATTTCTCTGTCATTTTCTTCTTGATTATTTTGTTCCACTACTTCACATATTCTTATTGAATGAATTTCTTGTTCTCTCTTCAACTTTTTGACTTCTTCATGTAGATTGAGATTCTTTGCAATTAGTTATTCAATGGTTGCATCATCTTCTTTGAAACATCTTTCTTTGCATAAGTCTTCAATTCTTTCTTCTATGTAACTTTTATCTTTCATCTGCATTGCTAATTCTTTTCTTCTTTTCAGAGAAAGAGAGAGCTGCTCTTTGAGTTTTCATATCTGTTCCATGGCCACTTCTAGATCTATCTTTTTATTTGCAATGTCTTTCTCTAGTTTGTATATTTCCATTACCTCTTATCTTTTCTCAAGTTGTTAAACTTTTGTTAAGAGAACCTTTAGCTCTGATACCAATTGTTGGAAATATATTGAGGCTAGGTGACTGAGAAGGGGGGGGCGGTGAATTAGGAACCAAGAAAACTTAATCTTTTTAATAATTTATTAGAATATCTAATCTGATTGCATGCATGAAATAGAAAAGCAATAAACATCCACAACACTTGACACAATATTTGGTTACCTAGAAACCTTCCAAATAGAAATTAAAACTAGGGTGGGGATGGTACCCACAAGATTTCGTACTGTAGTATAAATTTAGCATGTTAAAGCTTACAATTGACCACTTCTGATGGATGACCCTTTTAGGAGCAATAAGGACTATTAGGTCCACCTTGTGAAAGGATTTTTGCAATACAATTAAGTATGCAACTCTAGTAAGAGATTTTTAAAGGATTGTTAAGTCTGCCTTGTTAAAGGATTTTGCTGATGCACCTGTTAGGATGAGCCAGTAGATGATATTCAATACAACTCTGATTTTCTGAATAAGATCCAATGATATAAATAATAATCACCTGAATGTGATGGATGGGTCTATGTTGTTCCTTATACTGATGTAGCCTTATTAATCAGTCTGCCACTTCATATTTGCATATATACTTATTTCACACACATTTGGTTAAAAAAATACCTTACATATATATCTTGTCCAAATCAAATACTTATGTAAGTTAGCTTCCATGATATACAATAATATCAAACAATATAAACTAAGTCAGCCCAATACCATTACTTGGGTCCAGTAATCCACTCGGATGATATAATGGCACTCGGGCATTATGCTGATACTCGGGAAACATAGTAAACTCTGGCACTCAGGATACACTATGTACTCGGGTAATACTGATCACTTAGGTAATATTGATTTCGATGGTCTTCTCGGTCGATACTGCCATTACTCAGGTTACACTACAACTGCTTGGGTTGCACTTCAAGCTGCTAGCTCAGTCAACACTATGATGACTAAGTTTTTTGGCACTAATTGACAACATGTCTTTCCATAAGGTCAACAAATTCATCTTATCTCAACACACTTTATTCCAAAATGAGTTGGCTCCAAAAGACTTTACATGTTATCTCTAAAAAATGCTTCACACGTATCATCTAACTAAGTTGGCCAAAACATAATAAAAATTTACATTAACTAAAATCTCCACACTACATTCAATTATTAATCATTCCTTAAAACTACATAGAAAAATATAGTCACCACACAAATTGTGGACCACTTTATCAAATTGTCTTGTACTGAAGAAACAAAGTATCTGTCACACAAATTTTTCAAACCTTGTATCTTCAATTTCTTGTAATATTAACATGTGAAATTTTGAATACACATTGTTTTAATTGATAAACTTACTATATGAACCACATATCTATATCTATAATCATGGATGGGTTCAGACCAAAACAAAGGCATACAGTTTGTCAAAACTATTAGAACTCATGTGTCAGGAAAGCCATAACATCAATGACAACATTCTAACATTTTCCCCCTTTTTTATTGATGGAGACATGCACATAATTGTCACCCTACTCCATATATCTCACCCTTCGACATCAAGGGCAATGACTGCATACAAAAATTTTTAATACTAGCAAAAACTAAATATAATGTTCGACCCCTAAGTAAAATAAATTTTTTTTGTACAAGTAATAAATTACATACTTTTGCAAGAAAAAAAATTTCAACCGAAAGATGTTTACCCTTTAATATTTTTCACATGTGATTTCCAAGCATCCTTATGTTGGTTTTTGTTACACAAAAAGTTCAACCTATTGATTGCCTATATAACTACTATATTTATAGATATGGGATGTAGTTAAGCCATGTTTCAAACCCAAGTGTTGTACTCCACATTGCAAGGAGACCAAGTGGTGTAGGGGACTAGGGGAATATCCAATTGATCTAGTTTATTTCTTTAGGATTGATCGTTGTGATCATCCCACTTGTGTCTTGATCCATTTGTGTGTTCAAGGGTCCCTAAGGTGCATCTATAAACCTTAGGACACCTTTGTCCACTTGGATCCTTCATTGAATTTCATAGGTGTCAATTGGTGTTTTAGGGATGTGAAGTGTTTAGGTGTTATATCCAAGGAATTTAGATGATTTTATCCATATAGGCTCATTTTTTGATCATAGGAATCCAATGGATGTCATTGTGGGTTCAAAAATTGTAAAATGTAACAATGATGTAATGTTGCTAAACAGTTGTTTAAGTTGCTCGAGCAACTTTTTAAAAAGTTGCTCGAGAAGTTCAAAATGTGGTTACCAATGGTCATAACAATTCTTGATCGGTTGGAACTATGTTTTGAAGATATTTAAGCATGTCCAAGCCTCTTCAATGGAGGTTGGAAGTATTGGAAGTTGTAGAACAATATTTGATGCAAGATTTGAATAAAAGGAACCAGATTTCTTGAGCAATTTCTATGTGTACAGATTGGGAGGGTAAATATAGTGCAATGATTTGATAGCCATGTGAGTCTAATTTTCAAATCATTTTATTTTAATTAAATTAGAGTTATAGATTAAGAATTGCATACAATTTGGTGAAAGGGGTTTTATAGGGCATCGATTCCCGTCCTATCATGCAAATGGAACCCTAACTTGTCCTTTCTCCAATGTAAATCCATAGCCTCTTGGGAAATGTGGGTTAGGGATGTATTATTAATTATTCCAAAGGCTTTGCTTGAGATATAATGTTTTGGTCCTTTTAGCATCAAGCTCTAGGATAAATATCTCAATGTATCAAGCTAGTCTAATAGGAACAGTCATGAGAAGATGAAGTATTTGATTGAAGGGATTAATTGAAGGGTTGATTTAGGTCATTTGGAGTTAGTAGAAGGTTTCCAAACCCCTTCATTCATTCTGTATACCCACTATAGATCACTTGCTTTGTAAACCAATCCTAATTTGGCCAATTAGTCCTATGTGCTTTGTGAGGGTTTAGTGGAGATGAAGTAGAGTGGGTTTTTGGGTCTTTGGGGATTGTAATATTTCATAATGGGTGTCTAAAAAAAACCACATTTTGTTCTTTTCCCTTCATAGTCAAAAGTTGTGCAAGAAAACCCCCTTGTAAATGGCTACAAGGAAGTAGAGGATAGTGTGAGTTTGGGTATTTGTGGGTGTGTAAGAACCGATCTATTGGATGATTCTCTATCCATAGGTCCCTAGTAGGGTGTATAAATAATTGGATTGATTGGGTAAATTCATTGGTGAAGAGTTTCACACTTTGGTTGGATTTTAGGGAAAGTGTCCCTAGTTATTGCTGAGTGACATTTATTATTGAGTGACAATTATTGTCGAGTGATAGTATTGCTGAGTGTTTTGTATGTGTTGAGTGAACCACAAGTTTACTTAGGCTTAGTAGCTTCCCGGTGTGCACTTTGCATAAGGTAGTATCAGAGCACTAGGATTGGTTTTGGGAAGTGGTGTAGGAGCACCTAAGGTTAGAAACATTTCTAGGATAGAAATAATTTTCACTTTGTAAGGTGTTTTGTTCCACCATTCTTGTAATGACCGAGGTCAATCAGTGAACAAACACCATAACTGCTTAGTAGTTGTTTTCTAGGTTAAGTGTGTGTTGAGATATATTTTTTTAAAACCTTGGGAAATCCAACTAAAGCTCTAGCTACCAAGATTTGGTAAAGTGGCACTATTTTATACTGGTGATCAGGCAATTTTGTTGCTCGGTAATGCTACTCAGGAATATTGCTTGGTTTACTCTAGGCTTCTTGGGTATACTGTGCAAAATTCTTGGGAAGGTTGCTCGATAATGTCTCTTGAGTTACACGTGGTGCCCAGGGTTTTTTCTCAATGATTTTTCTCAGGGTTTCTTAGATTTCAGGTTATTGACTGGCACTTGGGTATTGAAGGAAAATTTTATTTTGACACTTGGAACTTATGCTCGGTAATGGCAATTTATTGCTCGATTATGTTGGTTACCAGCCCAGGAAACATAGGTTGTGACATTTGTGACTAGCTGGGTCAACCGCAATGACTCCCAACATGTCATTTTTGTCTTTGATGGACAATGACACATGTTCCAGTGATGGGAGGGTCATTTATAGCTCGACCATGCCTTCTGTGCAAGGTGGTTGAAGTGGTTAAGGAGAATGAGATATTTTGGAGATATTTCTAAGAGATAGATATATAGTCAAAAGATTTTGTAAGAGAGTAATAATAGATAGAAGAGAGGAATGCGTTACATTTTTTGTAATAGAATAGAGTTTGTGAATACAGAAAGAATTTTGGAGAATCATCTTGAGTATTTTGTGATGGATTCCATGTGCAGTGTGTGTTATTGTGTTATTCAGATTGAACCACTCGGTTTAGCTTCGAGGGTGGATCTATCCTATTAGATTCCATAGCATGAAATAGAATCTTTATGGTGAGAACCAGGTCTAGAGAACTTAAGGTGAAGATCTTAGTGAATTCCTCAATTTAGGGTTTGATAATACCCTATAAGGTCCATTTAGAGACCTTGAAGCTGAGTCAAGATGACTCTTGGTAACAACTAGACTTGGGAATCTACATCAGATTGGTATCAGAGAAAGTTAGTGAATTGAGTTTGTGTTGTTTAGGTGTGATTTTTAGAAGAGTCTGTAAATTCATACAACATGGTGTCCAATGCAGAGTTAGCAAGAGATTTTGGAGAGCAAAGAGAGGAGAATAGACTCCTAAAGGAACAGTTAGCCAAAATGGCATGCAAGTTAGAAGAAGTGTAGCTTCAAACTACTGTAGTAGTGAGCTGATGAGAGAAGCTGATGAGAAGGGTAAATTAGTGGCCGAGGAGGACATGATCCCAGAGCCAGACCCTATGATTCAAGAAGAGCCATCCTTGAAAGAATTGAAGGAAATGAGTGGTAAGTCCTTAGAATATGTGCCTCTATTTAGTGGCAACATGGATCCAAAATTAATTATGGAATGGATAGAAGGTCTTGAAAATCACTTTGATTGTGATAGTGTGACTGAAGCTCAGAAAGTCAGAATAGCCAAGACAAGATTGAGAGGAACTGTTCTCACTTGGTGGAAATTTGTCCAAGATGAAAGGGAAAAATAAGGAAAGAACCCCATAACAAGTTGGAAAGGTATGGTGGTGAAGATGAAGGAAACTTACCTTCCTTGTGATTATGAAGTGCAGTTGCACAAGAAAAGGTAGAATCTGAGGTAGAAAGACTTAGAAGTTAGTGCCTATATAGAAGAGTTGCATAAGCTATGCTTAAGGTCCCATGTGATGGAAGAAGAAAGCCTAAATGTGGCAAGATGTCAGAATGGCCTCAAATGGAGTATTCAAGAAGAGATCAGTCTCTTAAGCCCCAAGGCTGTCCACCATTGCTACCAACTAGCCCTTAAGGTGGAAGAGAAGTTCAAGAAGAAGCAAAACACAAAAAGTAGAGGTAGAGGAAGGGACAATAGAGGTCATAGAGGAGGATATGGAGGAAGAAATCTTGAAGCTAAGAGTCATAGTGAGAACAAACTCATGGAGAATCAAGGAGAATCTAGTAACACTACAGGTGGTTATAACCAATGAAGAGGTTGAAATAACAGTTCAAGAGGAAGAAATGATAACCAAGGAAGAGGATCTTACTTCTCTTCAATGAAGTGCTATAATTGTCAATAGTTTGGGCATCCTGCACATCATTGTCCTGCAAAGAGCTCTACTTCACAAGGAAAGAAAAGAGCTATGTTCAAGAAGAGTCTTCTAGAAGAAAGACTGCAGAAGTCCCCATAGGATCAGAGATGTGAGAGCATTTGATGGTTCAGAGAGAACTCCTCAAAGAACCCATCAAAGAAGAGGCAAGCTAAAGAAGATCTTTGTTTCGAGTCAACTACAAGGTACTTGGTAAGGTCTGTAAATTTATCATAGATTCAGGTTCTACTACTAATATAGTTTCTTTAGAATCTATTGAGAAGTTAAAATTGACAAGGATACCTCACACTAATCCTTATAGAGTTAATTGGTTGAATAAAGATCAACATGTAATAGTCAATGAACAAGCTTGGATAGAATTTTCCATAGGGAGATATAAGGACAAATTTTTGTGTGGTGTCCTACCCATGGATGCATGTCATCTGCTATTAGGTAGACCTTGGAAATTTGACCGAGTTGCAGTGCATGATGGAGTTAAGAAATCCTATTCCTTCAAGAAGGATGGAATAACTTTTAGGGTACAGTCAACCTTGGAAGAAGAGAAAGAAAATAAAAGAGGTTCCAACCTACTGTTGGTTGGTGAGAAAGAATTCTTAAAGACATTGGAAGAAGAATATGGAGTAAGCTTTGATTTGGTTTTAAAACCAAAAGGTGAAAAGGGATATAAGAGGGAAGAGTTTCCTTTAGAGATCCAAAGGTTGTTAACTCAATACTAGCCCATAGTTAGTGATGGTCAACCAGCTATCCTACCACCTGATAGATCTATTAATCATCAGATTGACTTTATCCCAAGAGCCTCACTTCCAAAAAAAGCTCCTTATAAGATGAACCCATAGCAAAATGTAGAGATTTCTAATCAAATCAAAGAACTAATTAACCAAGGGTTGAATAGAGAGAGCATAAGTCCTTGTGTTGTTTCCACTATACTAGCCCCAAAGAAAGATGGTACTTGGAGGTTGTGTACCGATTCTAGGGCCATAAATAGGATAACTATCCAGTATAGGTTCCCAATACCAAGGATAGAAGATTTGATGGATTGTCTTGGTGGAGATAGATATTACTCCAAGATAGATCTTAAGAGTGGATATCATCATATCATAATTAAAGGGGGAGATGATTGGAAGACTTCTTTTAAAACTACCAAAGAACTTTATGAATGGCTTGTTATGCCTTTTGGGTTGTCAAATGCCCCAAGCACATTTATGAGATTGATGAATGAGGTTTTGAAGGACTTCATTGGAAAATGGGTTGTAGTGTACTTAGATGACATCCTAGTGTTCAACAAAACAAAAGAGGATCATCTTACACATATAGAAATGGTAATGCAAATATTGCATGAAGAAAAGTTGACAATCAACTTGGAAAAGAGTGAGTTCATGAAGAAAGAGTTGGTATATATAGGTTTTTTTTTTATCTCAGAAGGTAACTTGAAGATGGATATCAACAAGGTGGAAGAAATTTTTAATTGGCCTACACCAAATTCAACAACTGAAGTCAAAAGATTCCATGGTTTAGCACAATTCTACTAGAATTTCATCAAACAGTTCAGTGAAATCAGTGCAACTATTTAAGATACCATCAATGGAGGTATGAAAGCCAAGTTCCAATGAAATGAGCAGGCTGATGATGGATTTGAGCATTTAAAAAAGAGGATAGTGACTCAACCGATCTTGACACTTCCTAGTTTTAATAAATTGTTTACTGTGGAGTGATGCTAGTAATATTGCAGTTGGTGCAGTTTTGAGTGAAGAAGGAAATCCAGTAGCCTTTCATAGTGAGAAGCTTAGTGATGAAAAAATGAAGTATTCCTCATATGATTTGGAATTGTATGCATTAGTGAAAGCACTAAGGAAATGGAGACATTGTCTCCTTCCCAAAGAATTTGTAGTCTTTACCGACAATCAGGCTTTGAGTTTTCTAAGTTCACAAGATAAACTAATCCATAAGCATATGAAATAGGTGGATTACATCCAAGCCTATACTTTCACCATAAAGCATAAGAAGGGAGTGCATAATAAGGTAGAAGATGCATTGAGTAGAAGGTTACTCACCGTGCAAGAAATTTAGCTAAGGAGTATTGGCATTGAAAGCTTCAAAGATCTATATCCAGAAGATGAAGACTTTGCAGTAGCATACAAGGTATGTCAAGAATATCAAAATCATTTTCATAGTGGGTATTTGGAGTATACTCTTCAAGAAGGTCTTCTATTTAAGGGAGGACAACTTTGTGTACCAAGAGGTTCCATGAGAGAGAACCTAGTACAAGAAAAGCATAATGTTTCCTTAAGTGGACATTTTGGGTTGAACAAGACTCTAGAATTGGTCAAGAGGTATTACTATTGGCCAAGAATGAATCGGGACATCCAAAATTATGTAGAGACTTGTATGGTTTTTCAAAAGGAAAAAGGGACTTCATCCAAAGAAGGATTGTATCATCCCCTTCCTGTCCCGAATAGACCATGGGAATGCCTTAGTATGGATTTTGTAGTTGGACTACCAAAGACCAAGAAAGGAATGGAAAACATATTTGCGATTGTTGATAGGTTCACCAAGATGGCTCACTTTGTGCCATGCAAGACCACACATGATGCATGTTACATAGCAAATCTGTTCTTTAGAGAAGCAGTAAGGATACATGGATTACCTTTGAG
Source organism: Thuja plicata (assembly GCA_018584345.1). NCBI lineage: Eukaryota > Viridiplantae > Streptophyta > Pinopsida > Cupressales > Cupressaceae > Thuja > Thuja plicata. The sequence continues at coordinate 616,777 of MU226234.1, forward strand.
TATTATATCAAATAGAGACTCCAAGTTTATGAGTAATTTTTGGAAAACCTTATGGAAGAAGCTTGGTACAAATCTTTCTTTTATCTCGACATATCATCCATAGACCGATGGTCAGACTGAAGTGGTGAATCAAAGTTTAGGAAATACTTTGAGATGCCTCACCAAGGAGTATGGACAATCATGGGATCAACTACTTTCTCCAGTAGAATTAGCATATAATGACACAGTCAATAGATCCACTGGAAAGAGCCCTTTTGAAATAGTGTATGGGATTCATCCCAGGGGTATATGTGAATTAAGGGATCTTTGAAGAAATGCAGGGAGGAGTGGGTATGCTAAAGATTTTTCTCAATCCATCAAGGAGGTCCATGACTTAGTTGAGGAAACATTGATAGAGAGTACAAGTCACACCAAGCAGAAGGTAGATGCAAGGAAAAGAGATATTCAATTTATAGTTGGAGATTTGGTCATGGTGCACCTAAAAAATAAAGGTTGAAGAAATTGGTTTTGAGTAAAATTTAGATGAGGAAGATAGGCCTTTGTACAATATTGGCAAAATACGGGTCTAATGCTTATAAAGTTGATCTTCTTGTAGACATAGGATTATCTCCTATTTTCAATGTGGCAGATTTGTTTTCCTATAAAGGACCAATTCTAGAAGGAGATTCTGATCTCATAGAAGATACCAAGGATATAAGAGCACTCAAACAACTTGTTACACCAAAACTTAAGGTAGAGAAGATTCTGAATTCAAGAGTTACCAAGCAGATTAGAAGGCAGGCCTATATGGAACATCTAGTCAAATGGCACAGACAAGATGATTCAAAGGCTACATGGGTGCAACAAACCAATTTCAAGAAGTTAGGCACCAATCATTACTTACTCTAACCACCTGGAAGTTGATTTATTTTTATTTGGGGAGTATGCTGTAGGAGCACCTAAGGTTAGAAACATTTCTAGGATAGAAATAATTTTCAGTTTGTAAGGTGTTTTGTTCCACCATTCTTTTAATAGCCGAGGTCAATCGGTGAACAAACACCATAATTTCTTAGTAGTTGTTTTCTAGGTTAAGTGCGTGTTGAGATAGTTTTTTTTTAAACCTCTGGAAACCCAACTAAAGCTCTAGCTGCAAAGATTTGGTAAAGTGGCACTATGTTATACTGGTGCTCGGGAAATTTTGTTTCTCAGTAATGCTAATCGAGAATCTTGCTCAGTTTATTCTAGGTTTCTCGGGTATGCTATGTAGAATGCTCAAGAAGGTTTCTCGGTAATGTCTCTCGGGTTACACTTGGTGCTCGATGTTGTTTCTCAAGGCTATTTATTTGGGTTTCTTAGATTTTGATTTGTTGACTGGCACTTGGGTATTGAAGGCAAAGTTTATTTTGATGCTTGGGACTGATGCTCATTAATGGCGGTCTGTTGCTTGGTTATGTTGGTTAACAACCCAAGTAATACAAGATGTGATGTTTGTTACCAGCTAGGTCAATTGCAATGACTCCCAATGGTTCATTTTTTTCTTTGATTGACAATGACACCTATTCCAGTGATGGGAGGGTCATTTATGGCTCAACCATGCCTTCTGTACAAGGTGGTTGAAGTTGTTAAGGAGCACAAGATATTTTGGGAAATATTTCTGAGAGATAGATATATAGTCAAAATCTTTTGTAAGAGAGTAATAGTAGAAAAAAGAGGAATACATTGTATTTTTTGTAATAGAATAGAGTTTGTGAATACAAAAAGCATTTTGGAGAATCATCTTGAGCATTTTGTGATGGATTCCATGTGTAGTGTGTTTTATTGTGTTATTTAGATTGAACCAGCTGATTTATCTTGGAGGGTGGATCTATCCTATTACATTTCACAACATGAAATAGTAGCTTTACGGTGAGAACCAGGTCTAGAGCACTTGAGGTGAAGATCTTAGTGACTTCCTCAAGTTAGGGTTTGATAATACCCTATAAGGTCCATTTAGAGACCTTGAAGCTGAGTCAAGCTGACTCTTGGTAACTAGACTTGGGAATCTACATCTGATTACAATCCTATCGAAAGTACTTTCTAAATCTCCTCCCTACTTTCTATCAAAAGTACTTTCTAAATCCGCATACTTTACGAATTTTGGGAGGAATTTCTTCCTCTAAAAAAGTGTAACACACTACTATGGGTTCACCATGTTTTTTTTCTAACTTTCAATAAAATCCTTTTTGGAAAATGCATGCATGGCATCTCCTAACTAAAAATTATGAACCAAATCTATTTTGGTAAAATCAAATAGTAATTTGGAGGATGTGATGGGTTGGAAACTTAACTGTGCATTCAATAGTTGTTCAAAGGATCATCAGCAGTGGTAGAGGAAATGCCATATTCTATTGTAGATTCAAACAACTCTTTCTTTTCTTCTTTTGTATCCTCGACTCCATTTATTTCTTCATCTTTTTTTTCATTTTATGTTTCCTTTTTATCTTTGAATTTAGAGTTATTTCCTTCTATCTTTTCTTCTTTGGTAT
>MU226234.1:635115-653203 GCA_018584345.1 Thuja plicata
CCCCTTTTGAAATATTGAAACACTCAAGTGTGTTCCAAGAGGCCGTACGACCTCTTGGGACACATTTCAATGTTCTAATATTTCAAAAGGGGTCATGGGGACTTCCCATGAACCCTTTTTAAAGATTGGAACACTCAAGTGTGTCCCAAGAGGTTGTAGGACCCCTAGAGACACACTTGAGTGTTCGAATGTATACCTGGGGGTCAAAGAGTGTCCTAAAGGGTCCTCTAGTACACCTTATCATGCGTTATGACCCTTAGAAAGACCCCATGAACCCTTTTAACACATTGGAACACGTGAGTATGTTCCAAGAGGTCATATGACCCCTTGGGACACACTTGAGTGTTCTAATGTGTCCTCGGGGGTCAAAGAGGAACCTAAGGGGTCCTAGTACACCTTCTCACATGTTAGGAACCCTAGGAAGACCTCATGACCCCTTTCAACACATAGGAACACTCAAGTGTATCCCAAGAGGTCATAGGACCCCTTGGGACACACTTGAGTGTTCCAATGTGTCTCCAAGGGTCAAGGAGGGTCCTAAGGGGTCCTTGTATACCTTCTCATGCGTTAGGACCCCTAAAAAGACCTGATGACCCCTTTCAACACATTGGAACACTCAAGTGTATCTTAAGAGGTTGTAGGACCCTTTGGGACACAATTCAGTGTTCCAATGTGTTGAAAGGGGTCATGGGGTCTTCATAGGGGTCCTAACACATGAGAAAGTGTAATAAGACCCCTTAGGACACTCTTTGACCCCCGAGGACACATTGGAACACTCAAGTCTATCCCAAGGAGTCCTACGACCACTTGGGACACACTTCAATTTTCCAATGTGTCAAAAGGAGTCATGGGGACTTCCCATGACCCCTTTTGAAACATTGGAACACTCAAGTTGGTCCCAAGAGGTTGTAGAACCCCTTGGGACAATTTTGAGTGTTCCGATGTGTCCATGGGGGTCAAATAGTGTCCTAAAGGGTCCTCTAGTACACCTTATCATGCGTTAGGACCCCTTGGAAAACCCCATGACCCCTTTTCACACATTGGAACACTCAAGTGTTTCCCAAAATGACATAGGACCCCTTGGGACACACTTGAATGTTCCAATGTGTCCCCTTGGTGTCAAAAAGTGTCCTAAGGGGTCCTAGTACACCTTATCATGTATTAGGTCACCTAAGAAGACTCGATGACCCCTTTCAACACATTGGAACACTAAAGTATGTCATAAGAGGTCGTAGGACCCCTCGGGACACACTTGAATTTTCCAATGTGTCCCTAGGAGTCAAAGAGAGTCCTAAGAAATCCTAGTACACCTTCTTATGCATTAGGATCCTTGGGAAGACCCCATGACCCTTTTCGACATATTGGAAGACTCAAGAGTATCCCAAGAGGTCACAGGACCCCTTTGGACATAATTAAGTGTTCTAATGTATCGAAAGGGGTCATGGAGTCTTCTTAGGGGTCCTAATGCATGATAAGGTGTAGTAGGACCCCTTAGGACACTTTTTGACCCCAAAAAACACATTGGAACACTCAAGTGTGTCCCAAGGGGTCCTACATCCTCTTAGAACACACTCTAGTATTTAAATGTGTCAAAAGGGGTCACGGGAAGTCCCCATGACCCCTTTTGAAACATTTGAACACTCAAGTGTGTGCCAAGAGGTCGTAGGACCCCTTGGGACACACTTGATTGTTCCAATATGTCCCTAGGGTTCAAAGAGTGTCTTAAAGGGTCCTCTAGTACACCTTATCACAAGTTAGGACCCCTAGGAAGATCCTAGACCCCTTTTGACACATTGGAACACTCAAGTGTCTCCCTAGAGGTTGTAGTACCCCTTGGGACACACTTGATTGTTATAATATGTCCCCAAGGGTCAAAGAGGGACCTAAGAGGTCCTAGTATACCTTCTCACATGTTAGGACCACTGGGAAGACACCAAGACCCCTTTCGACACATAAGAACACTCAATTTTGTCCCAAGAGGTCATAGGACACCTTGGGACACACTTGAGTGTTCCAATGTGTCCCTGTGGGTTAAAGAGGGTCCTAAGGGGCCCTAGTGCACCTTCTCACACATTAGGACCCCTATGAAGACCCCCTAATCCCTTTCGACACATTGGAACACTCAAGTGTATCCCAAGAGGTCGTAGGTGTTACAATGTTGTATAAAAAAATTTGTAAGACACATCCAACATTGAAAATATCAAAAAGGTCTTTTGAATCTGTGAAGCCATTTTATTGTGTACCCCTTAAGATTCAAAATATATGTTGTTGCAAATATTATGTTGAGTTTTCAATGCATCATGAACTATTATGGTCCATTTGTTCTACTTTGTATACTAATGAAATCCTACAGGATTGTGGTGCAAGTGGTCTTTCCAAATCATCAAGAGACTTGCTAGATCAATTTTTATGTCGTAGAGATGATGGTTGTTTATTTTATAAAAAGGATTGCTTAAATGAAAAGTTCTTAGAATGTGGTGGCTTGTCCAATTTTAGGACATGTTTTCATGAGGGTTTGGAACACAATTTTGGAAAGATACTCGTCAAAAAAATGGTATATAAAATAGTGAAATATACATTGAAGAGTGGGGGTGAAGGCTCTAGATGTGAGTTAGTTTCAAAAGAATACAATGTTTCTAATTTTATTTTAGATTTCAATACAAATATTTTTTACAAGTATGCAAGGCATAGTCACAGGTGTCAATGGTTAGATCAATAATTCAGGATGTGTAAGGATACTTTCCCCATTGTAACTATCATATCTGTTGTCAACTTTGTGGAGAACTATACATTGCAGACCCAAAATGAGACTCAAGCTCAATATTACAATTCCATTCAGGTTGCTATTTTTGTACATACCACATATAGACATTCCCCTGATAGCACAAAATATGAGTGGGGGATAATCAGAGAGTACCATTTTTATATGAGAGATGATAGATCTCACTCTCATGAGTTTGTCCAACATTGTTTCAAGATCTATTTTGACTTCTTGCAGGAAAATGATATTGCTATGGATAGGCACCTCATTTGGTCAGATAATTTCACCGGTTAATGTAAGAATGCCAGTATATTTTATTGGTTGTGTAGAATTCATGTGGAGAAAGGTGTACCTCATATTTAGAATTTATTTGAGTTAGGGCATGGGAAAGGAGAGCATGATGGAGTAGGTGCATGTGTGAAGAGAGCTCTAGTTAAGGAGCAATTGAGGATTTTAGGTTTTTTACTTCTTGATGCTCATTCTATTGTTGATTGGTGTACTTTAGCATTGTCACAGGGGGACTCTTGATTCTAAAGTGCATAGATTATTTTGGTTTGTTGAGGAGGCAACTATAGGGGATAGATTGGAATTTCAAATAGTGAAATACTCTTCAAAAATGCATTCATTCTGAAGCTTTGATTGTAGTACATGGACCATTTGGACATGAGAGTTGGCTTTTTTTTCCCTATGTGTTTTCAGTATGATTGGGATCATTGTGAGTCAAGTGAGTGGGTGGATACAGGGATTCCAAAGTAACTATATCCTTTATCTTTGACACTCTCTATAAGAAATGATCACATCAAGACTTCGGTTGAGTATGACCATCTTTTAGATCTTCTGCAGCCAAGAGATTTTTTTCATTGATTGCACCGCACGGGAATGATGAGAGGTCATATTATTGGTTAGCACATTAATTATGTATGAGGTAAATAGAAGCTTTCACAACCGATTACAGAGTGTGATGGGTTCACATACCCTACTAGTTTAGTTTTTGTTGTGGGGACATGGCTACAAAAATACATGATTAGAAAGAATGGAATTCCTGCATTTGAAGGCTATGAGAAGCACACAACTATTCTCATGTATTCACACCTTGTTATAGAAACAAATGTCAAGTTGACAAAGCATCAAGGACGAAAAAAGACAAAATAACTTTAGACTGTTAGTAGTGTTGATCATGAATCACTATTGGAGACACTGAAGAAAAGAAATGACCCTTCAGGAACACATGACTAGGTAATAAGTTAACTTAGTGCAAGTTTTTCTAAGTTTTTCAAGCTTAAATTCAATACATTAATTTCATGTCTTTCTTAAATTCTATTTTTGAGACATTAACTTGGTTTTGAATGTGGATTGTAACTTGGTGCAGGAGCACCTATGAAGACACCTAGGGTCACCATGGATCCAATCAAAGATAGAAGGACAAAAGAATCCTTAAAGGTTAATTGGGATCTTTTGAAGCCTATAATGGAAATTTGTAACAATTAATTTCATTAAAAAGTTAAATGTCATAGAATTTCTGATAAGGAATTAGGACCAAAATCATGTATGGGTGGCCAATAGTGCCAACAAGGCATCTAAGTACATATTTTCTCACAAATAGGCAATGAACAGTCATAATTTTTTATTATTTACATATGTCATTTGAATGGTTTGAATTCTTACAAGTTTGATTTTTGTTTCTAATTCTTTAAGGATATTATTTTCATTATTTCAAACAATCTTTAAAGCTCTAAAACTTCATTTGAACCAGATTTCATCAATAGGTGTTGACTGGTCTTCGAAAGTCATAGATTTTACTTGACAGTTTTGTCTTTTTGCAATGAAATGGATCATTCTATGAATGAAAACACTCTGATTCTCATGGAGTGAATCTATAGTGTATCTTTCAAACTGTCCATCCTAGCATCAAACTGTCTGCTCCATTGGCTCTAGTTGGCTGGATAAATGCCAGTGACAACCCCATTCTTTCCATGGAGTCACTGGAATGCTCACGACCATGCTTGACCCAAGTGTCCCCAAGGTGCACTAAGCATGATTGGATATAAATATTCCAAGGCTTGTATCTCAAACCTCGTGAGCGGTATCAACAAACCATTAGTGGCTATAGGATTTTGTTGCTGAGGTCTACAACAACCTCTCTTAGTTTTGAGCGATTGGACTTCGTTTGAATTTGACAAGGCAATCTCAATCGATGCCAAAACTTGCATTAAGGGTCAGTTGACAGTATCTCCATAGTGTGTCTTTCAAATTATCCATCTTGGCATCAAACCATCTTCTCCATCAGCTTTTCTTGGCTAGGTAAATGCCAGTGACAACCCCGTTCCACCCACAGAGTCACTAGAACGCTCATGAGTGCGCTCAACTCAAGTGTCCCCAAGGCACACTAAGCATGATTGGGCAGCAATCTTCCAAGGCTCGTATCTCAAACCTCATGATAGGTATTGACAAACTGTCAAGGAATACATGATCATGTTTCCAAGTTCTACCAAAAACTCTCTTAGTTTTGGGTGATTTGAATTCGTTTGAATTTGGCAAGGCAATCTCAGTCGATGTTAAAACTTGCTGTGAAGGTCAGTTGACAGTAGCTCTGTAGTGTATCTTTCAAACCGTCCATCCTGGAAACAAACTGTCTGCTCCATCAGCTCTGGTTGTCCAAGTAAATGTTAGTGACAAATTCATTCCACCCACAGAGTCACTATAACGCTCACAACCATGTTCAACCCAAGTGTCCCCAAGGTGCACTAAGAACGATTGGGAAGCAACCTTCCAAGGCTTTTATCTCAAACCTCGTGAGAGGTATCGAAAAACCGTTAGGGGATACAACATCATGTTTTTGAGGTATACAATAACCTCTCTCAGTTATGAGCAATTCAAATTTGTTTGAATTTTGAAAGGAAATCTCAGTACATGCCAAAACTTGCAGTGAGGGTCAGTTGACAGTAGCTCTATAGTGTATCTTTCAAATCATCCATCTTGGCATCAAAATATCTGCTTCATTGGCTCTGGTTGGCCGGGTAAACACTAGTGACACCTCATTCCACCCACAGAGTCACTGGAATGCTCAACCCAAGTGTCCCCAAGGTGCACTAAGCACGATTCGGAAGAGATCTTCCAAGGCTCATATCTTGGACCTCGTGAGAGGTATTGACAAATCGTTAGGGGATATATGATTTTGTTACTGAGCTCCACAAGAACCTCTCTCTTTTTTGAGTGATTCAAATTATTTTGAATTTGGCAAGGCAATCTCAGACGATGCAAAAAATTACAGTGAGGGTCAACTAACAATAGATCCGTAGTGTATCTTTCAAACCACCTCTCCAAGAATCTAACCATCTTCTCCATTGGCTCTAGTTGGTTGGGTAAATGCTAGTGACAAATCCATTCTTCCCACAAAGTCACTGGAACACTTGCAACCGTGCTCGACCCAAGTGTCCCCAAGGTGCACTAAGCATGATTGGGCAGTGATCTCCCAAGGTTCGTATCTTAGACCTCATGAGAGGTATTGAAAAACCATCAAGGGATACAGGATTGTATTGCCAAGGTCTACAACAACCTCTCTCGGTTTTGAGCGAATCAAATTTGTTTGAATTTGGCAAGGCAATCTCAGTTGATGCCAAAACTTGCAGTGAGGGTCTTTCAAACTGTCATACCTTTTTCTTCCCTTTATCTGTTCCTTGGCTTCAATGATTCTTTTCACAAACCTACCCCAAACATTTTTCACATTGTGACTCCATGAAAGAATATCTCTAAATTTCTAAGAGAATGCATCCCTTCATTGTGCCTTGTGACAATGAAACTTCACTGTTCTCTCTTCTAACCTTTGTCATGACAGTCCTCTATTTTTTTAGCATTGCAAACCATTATCCTTCATTTTTCTGATTCCGAAGGCCCTTTCCATATTACTACATTGTAACAATACACTGCTATGCCATTGTTTTGTGCTATATTTCCTTAAATCATGTATTTGACTACAATAATTGTCTTCATATTTGATTGGTCTAATTTGATCTTTCATGACAACATCTTCTATGCTCTATTCTTGGTATTTACATATGGAAATTGTCATTAAACTCTACATTTCTCCCTAAAAATAGATCACTTGTCATTGGTTCCTTTATAAATCATTGTGCATTTATACATCTTATCAAAAATAGTGAGAGAAATACTTGAACCAATACATATTATCAAAATTGTGAGCTATTTTTCCTCCTATGGATCTTATAACTCAGTTATCATAGTGTTTTTGTTCATGCCACAATTATGTCCATAAAGCTCTAAAGAAATATGGAAATGATTCTTTGGTACTCTATAAAAACAAATAGAGGCAAAATTAGAGCAAGGCTGGCTTGAAAGAATTAGATCTGCTACTCACAAATATTTTCTAGTTCCTTCCCTTTGGATGTTCATCATTAATGTTTGTTTTTTATGCATAACAATATTTGTCTTTTGTCAAAGTATGATACTTTTTTTTAGTAAGAACTATTTTTAGTAAGATCTATTTTCACTCAATGTATGATATAACTATAGTGTCCATATTTTATGAATTATTTTCTTAAAGAAAATATTGATTAAAATTTACATATGAGTAGAAAGAAGGCAATGTCTATTTAGGGATACTTGAGGATGCATTGTTCCTTATTTGCATTTTACAGTTGTGTGGCCTATTGAAGCTTGTGTGCAAAGAGAAATTGTGCTTAGATCATTGAATATTTTAGAAAACTAAATAGATTTTATAGTTTGAAGATTAAATCTTGATGTCAAAATTCATCTAGTATTATTATAACTCAAAGTCTATATGCCATTGGATTGGCCATGAGATGTTTTATAATTTGGATCCATACACTTAAAAGAAAAGTGTGCTATTTTGGCTTATAATAAGAGATTTGTAAGGTTGCTTTGAGCAGTAAAAACCATGATTTTCATGTGGTTTTAATAGTGAAAACCATGAGTTCCAATTCATTAGAAAAATCATTCAATGATAATCAAATATAACTTCAAAATATAACTTCAAGATATAAAAATCATAATCACAGTCAAGATATAACTTAACCATTCAATTCCATAAACATGAATAATACATGTGTATACAAAAGATGACACAAAGATAACATAAAAATAAAAATGTTCTATATATAGAAAGTATCAAATGTATCTCCATATACAACTATGGCACATGCCATTTCAAAATGTCTACAAAATAAATGTTTCAAGGTGTACAATGTGGCATATATGCCATCTCAAAATGTGCAAAGTGGCATCTCTAAATAACCACAACTAAAAATACATCCTATGTCGCAGGGGGCTCTTCAAAATGTAGCCTCTTTGAACAACTATTTGGCTCTGATTGATTCTGCATCAAAAAGGAGTTCAAACCCAAGTTAGATTGCTTAGTTTATATGATTTATACATATATAATTCATAATTCAAACACTAATTTAATTATAAATTATAACTGAATACAAAAATTTGTACTTGGCCTCTTGGTCACTTACCACGATCAGGTGTCCTAACATAAGCCCTTGGTAGCGAAGGAACAATGCCACCAATACAAAATCCAACCTATAAATATATATTTGCAATAATGAGATTAGTAGAGTGGTGCAGGGGCCCAAGGTGCAACATAGAATAATTCATTTACAAAATAGAATGATAGCATAATAAAATTACAAATTGATTGAACTAAAATTAAAACTTACGTCCTCTGATCTCACCTCTGTAATAGTGGGCTGGGTCAACAAATATATGAAAGATTCTCGTGGGGCCTCCCTCACACTGGGAGTAACCTATGAGAGTAAAAAAGATAGTCAATTATATATAAATGTAATTCATCATAACAACCCTGATTACAAAATACAAATAACAATATATAAATCTACGTACAATCAGGTTATCACTCTGAGTCGAGATGCCTTCTAGCCTAGGCTCTTAAACATGTGTCAGGACATCATCAAGAGCCACACCCTATACAATAAAGTGCATGTAAAATATTTATTACTACACACAAGTGGCATACATATGCATGAATAATTAATCTTAAACAAATAATTACCTTTCCTTTGTTGACACATGAAGAAGGAACCCCATCATGCCCCCCACTGACATCAAGTGATACCTACAAGAGTACAGTAAGATGAAAATATATTAGTAAATGTATGATTTTTATTTCTCTAATTGATAGAAATTTAAGCATGTATACCAAATGATATAGAAAAACTAATGGGTACATAATTTACAATATACCATATAGGTGTCAAGGCCAAATGAAATGGCCAAAATTGTGGAGTCATCCATCTGTCTCAACTCCGCCTCTGTCATCGCTTGAACATAAATGAACCAAATATATATACATAAGTGCATGCAATCATTAAACCTAATATAAATAAGTAAATTATTTTTAAATTAAATAGGTCATGTGACAAATTTATTTAAATAATGTTTACTCTTACCGTATCAATAGGAGTCCATGGCTCTGCATAGCCCTTCTCATCACTCTTATGAGACACAAATTCTCCATGAGGTATTGCATCCTCTATAGTTGTGTCTCTTGTTTCCTCCTCATCAATAACGTACTGATATGTATCAGCATCACTAAGCTGTCTGAGGCACAAATTCTTGCACATAATGCAAGTATGGGGGATGCAAACATGTGAACTGCAACCACATGTCGATGCGCCAACATCATCCACACCAGGAGGCAACAATGACCTGGTTTGGATGATCAACTGATCAATCAGCATGTGAATGGCCCTAATACTCTATGACGAGGCCTCACCAATGATATCAAGATGCTACACACGAGGAGGGGTGAGACATCAATGGGAGAGACAAAGGTAGTGTCCTTTTTGCATTGGGAAAATGGCCTAGTCAAAGGAGCTTGTCCGCCTACGTGCATGTTGGGCCTCATGCTCCAATAATTTACATTGTGACCAAGCACAAACTCAACATATAATTTTTTTATAAAATAGAAAGGGAGCTCCAAATTTTTGTGGGGTGGTTTATCAAAAACCATCCACCAGCGATCCCAAAAGTGTGTAGGCATTGCATCGTTTGTGCACCATTTAATTTATAATTTGTGCTTTTTGGGGTCAAATTTTAATCTAGTTTTAGGTTTAACAAAAAGGGAGGATATATCGACTTTAGTTATATTAAGGGTTGCAATCCCATCATGGTCAAGCCTGTCATCATATTGGGCATGCATATCATCACGCCAATGAAGAGCAACATTATGTTGTTATGTAAGTGTGTCAATATTTTCAACAATAGTATTTAGGGTGGCAAGTATAGGACCTAATGTAGGTATATTCTAATATGTGTTTTGGAAGCCCTATATAATGTTCAAATTGTCTTGTATAAAATCCTCTAAAGATCAAGGGTTTTAAAATTGCTCTAGATTGTTTTGGGGATCGTTATTTGGTGGGGGAGTGTTATTTTCTTCATTGTTATCAGCCATGCCTGATTAAATAAAAAATATATACATATTTAAAATTGATTTCATATATTATTAAAAAATCAATAGAAAACCCTATTTCAACCAAAAAAACTTCATTGAACATAAAAATAAAGAAATACGCCAAAATATACCGTATATACCACAAAGACAAATTTGATGTTGGAGAAATATGGTACCCAAAAAAATTATGTATGAGATAAACCTAGCCGTTTTCAATCCACAGGCAATGAAAGAAATAATAAAAATGACTCGCAGGTTTTGATTTATGCCACGGGTTTGAGGTACCCAAAAAAATTAGGTACCCAAAAAAAGTGGGTACCCGATTAGGCTTGTGCTTTGGTGTCAGGTTTGACCAAGTGTTCTGATACCCATGCCTACTAAAAAGTCAGGAAATGTTTTCATGCACTTTTTGATGAGTGTAAAGTGGATTTTTTTCACATCACCACTTTTTGTCCCCTCATCTTCTTGCACACACACACACACACACACACACACACACACACACACACACACACACACACACACACACACACACACACACACACACACACACATACACACACACACACACACACACACATAGACACACACACACATGTGTGTGTGTGTATTTGGTGGCGTTGTATGTTCTTATGTGATCTCTCAAGGGGGAAAGGGTGTTTCACCCAAATCAAGTATCTTCTATTCCACTTTCATTTTGTTATGGTTTCTCTTTATCTTGAAAAGGAAGGACTTAACGAGTCTCATGTTTCTCAAAAGTATCAATATGATCTTTCTTAGTATCCTCTATTGAGAACATTCCAAGTTTTTCTACCATATCCTAGAGGGATTCTATTGTTTCCTTTGACAAATTTTCAAATACTTCTCTGTCTCTTTTCATTAACATATATTTCATTCTTTCTGATCTAAATTTATTTGATTATACTTGTTTCAGTGTATCTTTGTTTTCTTCTGATAAGGTAGCACCCATAGTTTGCAATGTATATCACTTGATATTTTTCTTTATCTTCTATGGCTTCCTATCTTAGTTTTTCTAGTACATACCACAAGTCATCTAAAAACTAATTTTTGAAGCTTTCCATGTATACTTCTAATTCATTAACTATTTTATAAAGGATTCAATGATTGTCTTTTTACCAGTTTCATCTACCTTACCATACATTTCTCCATTTTCCTTTAACTTATCATCAGTGACCATATAGTTTAATAGAATATCCAACTTAAGAGGTTTATTTTTACCTTTCTTTTTCTCATCATTATTTCTCAGATGATTGTCATATTTTTATTTTTCTCTTTCAAAATATTCCTCATATGAATAATTTACTATGTGTACTTTAGGTTTCTTACCTTTTTGGATTATTTGTTCTTCTTCTTCTTATTCCTTTTCTTCTTCTAAATATTTTTCTTCGAGATCTTTTTCTTCTAATTCTTATTTCTCTCCTGATTCTTCTTATTTGTCATACTTATCTCTAGCATCTTTGTATTTTATTTTCCTTTTTATGGAGGATGAGGTTGTTCTCTCTTTCATTTTTGCAGACTTGTCCTAAAAATATGGAGTGTTTTCTTTTACCATAGTGGTTTTATTTCTTTCAGAACTTGATGGTATAGTCCCAGAGGATGTAGGAGTAAAGAGCAGGGGAACCTAGTAGATCTTGTGGAACTGGTATAAATATATGTCTCTTTTCATTTCGGATCAACAAATTCTTGAGAGATACCAGTTTCTCTAGAAAGATAATCTACTTTCTTCTAAAATATTTTTTCATTAATAGGTTTCACTAGTTCATTGTGAACTTCCATAGTTTTTTATTCAAATGTGCCATGTCTTTCTTTCGAATCATATTTAGAGCTTCCCAATAGGACTTTGGCCAAACCAACTATTGTTGAATGTGAAATACAATTTAGAGGGGGGGTGAATTAGTTTTTGACAACTTAATAAAATTTTAAAAATTTAATTAGTTCCACCAAACTTACTTTAATCTTTTAATAACTAAAATATATAAACATGAAAAGCACAAAAACCATCAAACACATAAAACACCATATTTATGTGGAAAATCCTATTAAGGGAAAACCCATAATGGAGAGGATTAATTCTCAAATATATGAACATCAGTTAAGGTGGTTTATAAAGAAAGGCTCACTATCAAATGGTTCACTACAGAGGGCTCACTAACGAGATGAACAAGGATAAAAGAAAATGGATCCACCAATTATATACAAATTAAACACAACTAAAAGATCCATAGACACCTGCTCACTGCTTAGTAGCTAAAAAATTAAGGTTCACACTATTTTGCCCAACACTTTGTTCAATCTCATACAAGAGGGAGAAATATCCTCTTTCCTTTACCCTCATCGCCTAAGAAAATGCTTGAAAATATTTTGGACAATAATACACATATTCCACATACATGCCTAAATTATTTATCTTTATATATACCAATCATGCAATTGTTGAGCCTCCCACTATTAGCCAGACAAATAAATGAACATTATTTTGAATTAGGTCCACACTAAACATTCATATGGTGGAAAGGAATGAGAATTGGACCACAAAATATCTCAACTAGGACCAAAAATAGCGTCATACATGTTACATATCATCTTACATTCATCACAAAAATTAATTGAAGTGTAAACACCTGAGGTCAACCAAACCTAGAGTAAGAAACACCATCAAATAATGAAATCGGGCCTCTAAAATCCAAATTATTGTGCCAACTCAAATGAATGAAGCTAATGACATTAAAATCTTATTTCCAAAATCAAAAAATTAGAAACCAAATTGCAGAGAAATGTGAATCATGCATTTCACATCAAAATTAATGTTAGACATATTCACACTTAGACAAATACCAATTCCACTCCACTATGATTGAAAGCATAAAAACCTAAAACCAATTACATCAAACGCCTTCCAAAAACATACCAAAATCTCAACATCATATTTACAACATGAAGAATATGAAAAGTATAATAGTACATAGAATGCATGTTGACATCAATGCAATGGTGCGTTGACATCAATGAAAACCATACCAGACAACCATACCAATTCCTCACTTATCCAAACCAACTCATTCTTCTCAATACTAAAATAGTCTCCCTCCTTTTCATTGATGGAAACACATCAATGACAACACCAACCAAATCTCTCTTCATCACTCCCCCTTTGACATCAATGAAAAAGGCCCAATACAAAATTGAAATACTCATTATGCTCAGCCCCCCCAAGATATACATTTCAGCTCACATCTATATTTAGGTCCCCCTAAGTGGGATCTACCATCATTAGTACAAACCAAAAATATACTTGAAGTTCACTAGCCTAAGGGAAATCCATATGAATTTAACTCTGATAAGGAGGGGAAATCACCCCAACTTCTACTCGATACTCAAAATTATCCTCAGATGATGCCTTGGTAAAAATATCAGTAATTTACTCTTTTTTAAGAACATATTCAAGATTTACCTCATTCCCCAAAACCTTTTCCCTTAAAAATTTATGCCGAATTGAAATATGTTTAGTCCTTGAATGGAGTATTGGGTTCTTTGAAATATTTATTGTACTAGTGTTGCCACATAAGATAGAAATTGTATCATCAAACATTACTCCAATATCCTCCAATGTATATTTCATTCATAGTATTTGTGTACAACAAGAGACAACAATAATATATTCAAATTTGGTGGTAGATAAGGGATATTGCATCAAAATTATTTTATATATTAACGTAACAGTCTCAATTGCATTATTTTATATATTATATTTTCAAAAAAAATTATTTTGGTTAAATTATACTTTATCTACTCATACGTGTAAGTGATGTGATTTTTGTTGAAAGTTAGAATGTAACCTAGGTTCTATTTGATTTTATTTTCATTTATTTTAAGAAATTAGTTCTATTCTTATCTACTAGCTTGTGTAAAAAAATGCAATCGCAAAACTCATTTCCAAAGTCATCAAAGTAGCATAAAATGAAAAATTGTTGAATTTTAGATTCTAAATCATTCATTTGACTATTCATTATTTCCCTACTCTTTGAAAAGTTAATCGTGTTCTACATTTATTTCAATGCACTACTCTAAGTAGTTTCTAACACTTTACAAAAGGATAAGTTCATTTTTTAATTCATTACTTAAATTTTTCAAGTAACCTAGATAATTTATGTGAGGAGGTGATTTCCCCCTTAAATTGGTGAACTCATCCTCTCCTACGTCCCCATTGATTTATTGTTATCATTTTTTTCTAAATTTTTAATCTATGGATGATTTATACATTAATTTATATTACTTCTTTTAACCTTTATTTATTGTTCCTTATCAACCTAGGGTTTTTAAATGCTACTTGATCTAATCAAAGCCTAAATTTTCCTTTGATAATAAATTCTTTAACAATGCCTCATATGGTTCTAACTTCAATTATTAAGGGATTTTTATTAGTTCTATGGATGATAATGATTAATATTAATCCAATAATAAGCATGAGCTTTATAGTACTTCAAACAATTTTCCAAAAATCTTATAGTGTTACATCTACATAGTTGGGTAAATATTTTTATGATTTATTTCTTGACATGTTATTTAATTTTTATATTCTATAAATCTTTAAAACTAACTAAACTAATCAATTTATTTGAAAAAATGTGTTTCTCCAATTATTGAATCCTCTCCCACTATTTGTAATGTGTCCTACAACCCATTATGACCCCTTATGATATTTAGGACCACTTAGAACCCATTAGTGTGTCCTACAATGATTAATGTGTTGTAAGGGGTCCTAATGAGTCCTAATGCATGCTAAGGGTTCCTTGTTGGAAAGTGGCTCATTCAGGAGTGTTCAGGATCACATTAGGGTTGTCATTTATGGAAAAACATCACTTATGAATTATTTCTTGGAATGGAACACAGTTTTGGAGTTAAGGCTTACAAAATGACTAAGTCTAGAAAGTA
This sequence comes from Thuja plicata, assembly GCA_018584345.1. Lineage (NCBI taxonomy): Eukaryota > Viridiplantae > Streptophyta > Pinopsida > Cupressales > Cupressaceae > Thuja > Thuja plicata. Next base: position 650,283 of record MU226234.1, read on the forward strand.
GTTTGTAGGGTATAGGAGTATAGGTTTGGGCAGTGAACACTATATGTGGTGAATGAAGACATGTGAGCTTAGCGGAATCTATTTTGGGGTATGAGAGACATTCAGTTAAGGTCCCTTAATTTTTTTATTTCAGAGATGAAAGATGTGGATGTTTGCGAAGAGAGTGATATAGCGTGATAGAGTATCTAAATGGTTGCGATGATTGAGGGAGTGTAATATGGAATCCAAATGTGCCATGTTGGATTTGGATTGTGTATTGCCTATATTTTGGTAGTTTATCGTCATTGAATTTGTATTTACTTTTTTTATAAGTGTTGGTTCCATTTTGAGATGTATTTGGAAGCTGACTAGGTATGTAATAATGTATATATATGAATAGCTTTTGAGAAGAGAAGAATGGTATGTATGCGAATAGATGAATGGATTCATTGTGATGTTAGAATAAAATAGATGATGATACTAGCTACAACTGGAACTACCTAAGAATAAAAAAATTCTTTTTTATGTTCATTTTGATAAACATTGTAATAGAGAGATATTTCTAATTGTATGAGCAGTGAGCTTAATGTATACCTTTAACAATATTTTGTATTCCTTTAATAGGGAAATGTACTAATGTTATATTCAGCTCCTAATAGGGCTAGGTATCCTAATAGAGACAATATAATTTTAGTGCATATTTGTGGGTACCATCCCCACTGAGGTTTTCCCTTGGCCACAGTTTCCTCAAGAAAAAATTCATGGTGTTATGAGTTGTGTGTTTTGAATTTATGTTCTTTTGATTTCAGCAATTATCTAGCTAAGTTGAAAATTGATAAATTTTAGTTTATGTTTGAAGTGTTCTAATACTGATTCACCCCCCCCCCCCCTCTGAGTATTACTNCTGATTCCCCCCCCCCCCCCCTCTGAGTATTACTTAATCCTAACAATTGGTATTAGAGTTATTGGCCCTTGGAGAGAAAGTGTAACAACTTAAGGGAGATCAAGCTAGATTATTAAAGTTTGGAAAAAAACTTTGAAGAAGCACTTGAAGAAATTGATAAGGCTAAAGAAGAAAATGGTGAATTGAAATTCAAATTGAGAAGAGTAGATGGTTTCATTAAGAGACTGAAGGAACAACATGAACTATCCGCGAGTCAAAGACAAGATCTTATGGACAAGATAAAAGAGGATTTAGACAGTGATACTTTAGATGAGATAATACATATTCAATAAGAGAAAGATACTTTGAAGCTTGATCATGAAACTATTTCTTTTCAAATGGCTAAATAGATTAAATAGGTAAAGGATGATAGAAACAAAATTGAAGAAACCTTAAAAGATGCTAATATTCAAATGGGAAAAATGTAGATTGGACTAGATGAATATAAGAACAAATATCTAGAATTAGAGAAATATAATCATATTAAAGGGAGACCATGTTGAGGCTAAGAAAAATATTAAAAAAAAAAATGAGCAGTGATAAGATTGATGAGAAGAGAGATAGAAAAAAACCTAAAGGAGACATGACTGGAGTTGGCTTCAATGAAGCTGAATGTTCAAAGGCTCGGGAAGAAAAATCTAAAGTGAAGAATGATGAAGAAAGACCTACTCTTGGAGAAGCTAAAGATCATATTAGGCCTTTTAGAGGTAGATTTTTTGGATGCAAAAAGATTGGACACATGAAGAGAAACTACAAAGGTAAAAAATTTTAGAAATCTTTTTCTGGATATTGTTTCAGTTATCATGCATATGGAAACAAGAAGGGAGAATGCATGAAGTCTAATCAATCAAGAACCAAGAAAGATTACACTAGAGAAGGAACAACAACTAAGATAACATGTTACAAATGTAATAAATTTGGGCACATCGCAAAGTATTGTAAGTTGTAGATTAATCAGAAAAAACCACCTCCTACATGCTACAAATTTCATAATCTAGGAAACAGAGAAAAGTTTTGCAGATACAATAGAACTGAGAACAAAAGTGTACCTCCACCTATTGATGTAAAGAAGAATATTGGGGATGCTAAGAGTATTGCAGATGAATTTAACAGTCATTTCAGGAAATTAGGAGATATGAATAGTGATAAGGTATGGAAGGTAAAATAAAAAAGTGAGGAAAAGGTTTAGGGAGAGTTAGTAGATGCTATTGAGTCTTCTCTTGATGCTAACATTGCTACATCAACCTAGATGGCAGAGAATGGACTTAGGGGGAGCATTGGAAAGAAACATAAGAAATCTATCCAGCCCTAGTTTATGGAGATTAAGCTCTTGCGAGCTTAGGGAGAGTATGTAGAGATCTTATGGATAATTTATCTATGATTGCATAGTTTTGTGAGCCATATCTTGTGATTTCCAGATTATTAGTTGACTGGATCATGTGCATAGATGATTTTATGGGGAAATATGTCATTTCTTTACATAATGAAGTAAAAGGACAAGTGAAGAAATTTATCTAATCATCATTCGAAGGAGTGCTGAAGAAGAACATATATTTGAGAAGAAGAACAAAGAAGAAAGTGCGTTGTGCAATTGGAAGAAGTAGTAATTCACAAATTCATCAAAGAAGAGGTAATTTCAATTTTTTGCAAACTTTTGTTATGGATACTGTAACACCCCAAAATTGGCATCTTGCAACCCTAAACAATTTTGTTGCATTTGTCATTCTTCTAAATCATCAAAGTCCTATTGTACTAGGCAATTCTGAGTTTTCACTGATTCTACTCGACCTGAGTGTCAAATGCAGAAAATCCTAAATCTGTATTAATCATACATCATATTTAATTCCTAAATATCTATTTGGCTAAACAAACCTTATGATCGAATTAATTTAATTAATAAAGTCCTAGCACTTTAATTAAATTAAATTCACCCTCTTTAGCTAAGACACATGAAAAAGGAATTAAATAATATTTAATTATTAAATAAATATCCTCATTT
>MU226234.1:667046-679730 GCA_018584345.1 Thuja plicata
CTTTTCTATTTGTTTTATTTCAAAACAGGAAAGTTTCTATTCTGATCCTCTCAGAGTCTATAAAAGAACTCTCATTCTTCATTCAAACCCCCTGAAAAACTTTACTCACTTTTGCATTGTTAGAATATTGAATTGTTGTCTCATTTTCTTAATATCTCATATAGATTAATTTCATTTTGCAAATAAGATAGTTTCAATTTCTAGACTAAATTGCATTGAAATCATGTCTTAGCTTAATCTCTCATATTTCATTTTCTTAGCATAATCTTGCATTGCATTGCACTTATCATGATAAATCCTTCATTCTTAGATTGGTCCATGGTTGTGAGACTCTCATCCTGAGAGAAATTTCAAAAACCCCATCTAGATAGAAGGCAACAGGTCGAATCACGCAAACAGATAAGATGAATAACCTCATATTCAGTCTTGTTTGTACCTGGTGAAGAAGGACTATGTTGAAGTGTGTGGTTGATTAACAAGGCCAAAATTAACACATATAGATACTCCATGAAATTTTGATGTCATCGAAAGGCCTAGATACAAATTTAGGAAACATCCATTTAAGTCCACCGAAGAAGATCTCGAACGTGTGTTTTGGAAAACACCCTACAACATTCTACATGTCAAAGACATTAAGGCTTATATTCACTCTAAGTATGAGTCTCTTGGAGACTTTTAGATCTATAAGGAGATGAAGGACAAGATTGGAGTAGAGGGAAAATGGAAAGAAGAGTTCATAAATCTTGATAATCTTAGTGTCATGTGAATGATGTAACTCTATGAATTTGATGAAAAGGAATGGATCAAAATCATTCTGAGAAGAGTACATGACCAATTCATTTGGATTGGAGATCTTCCAGTCAAGATATGCAATGATTAAGTTTGGATAACTCTAGATTCATTTGTGTTGCAGAGAAGAACACAAAGAAATAGGTAGAAACCCTAACCTATTCGTGATGGGACAAGAGAGCGATGACCATAGCCGACATCTTTAAGCAAGATGGTAGATTAGTTTCCATGATTGTCAGATATAAAATACACTATAGAAGCCAACCTAAATCAATATACATAGTAGTAATCATGATGGCATATAGAATGGTAAAGAAAAACATCAAATACAACCTTTGTGAAGGACTTGCACAATAGTTTTTGGAGAATATGAAGCAGATAAAGAAGGATAAGTCAAAGACATTCAGGTTTGGATTTTTATTGATACACATGTACATCCACATTGTACAAAAATTTCCTAGTATGCACCCTAGAGATTGGAAGGAAAATGGACCCAATGGAATTCAAATTACACAAAGTTATAGAAGACATATAGTACATGGGTTGATGGTGAACTATTTGGGATGGTCAAAATTTTGCAGGGGTAGATGAGAGAAAGAATAAGGATACTTAAAGCTTTGGTAGAGAAGTATAAAGATACAATATGTCTCATGGTTGAAACTCATTTTTTTTTCTTTGAGTTAGTACAACCTAGAATGAAATGGTGTTATCGTCTGGGATATGAAGTCGGTCCTGAGGTTTTGATTATGCAATTTGAACATGTATTATCCTCAAAGATTTGATCCATTTGAAGAAAGATGGGGAACTTATGAAGAGAAGTCTAAAAAGATAAGGGAAGAACAGACTCAAGCATAAAGGAATAGGAGAGTAGAAAATGTGGTAGCCAATCTAGCAACCAAGGCTATTATTTCAAAGGAGGAGATGAAAGAGGTAAGGAAGAAGATGGCATAAGGTGTTTTTGGGTTGCTGAGTGCTACTCTTGCAGCCCTTCCACCTCCAAAGGTAGAGAAAGTTATCAGTCCACCTCCCATTATAGTTTATGTACCTAAAACCACACCTACACCACCAAAGAGCACATCGTAAGAACAGAAACCAAAGGAATTACCTAAGAGAAACAATAGATCCACTAAACAGGTGTCTGCACCTAAGAAATAGAGGATGAAAGTTGTAAAGGAGAAAGAAGAGGAGAAGAAAGTAGAAGAGAAGAGTACAAAGGTGAAACAACTCTAGAAACCTAATATGAAGACACTAGAGAAGAGGATCATTGAGTAGGGAAATCTTATTTCATTAAATAGATACTATGAGAGGTGTGATGCATCTAATCAACTCTTGATTGAGGACATGGTCATCAATCATTTACTTTTTTTTAAAAAGAACCTATTAGAAGTTGAAGGTAGTATACCTAAGGATCTATATGATAAATTAGAGATAAGAAAATAGTTAGCGCAAATTGAAGATGAAACAATCATAAATCAAGACATTGAAGATATGTTACCTATTGTTTGTGTTAAAGAGATGGAGAATATTTCAAATGAAAAAAATAGAACAAAAATACTTAGCGAAGAAGTTGGAAGAAGTATGCAAGTCTATTGCATGGAACTTGGGCATACTAGGAAAAACAATGATTAAATAAAAGAGTTGTGTAACACATGGAATGAAGTTATACAGTTACTGTATAAATGCTATCTGACATTTTCATAACATTGAGGACATCATATAAAAGGATAGGAAGATCCTAGACAAGTTGATGCACTATTGTGAGACCTCGTCACACACTGTGTTGGAGTTATAAAAACAAGTGTCCAAACTATTGGAAAAATTGAGTGTGTTGGAGATAGAGAAAGGGAGAGTTATGGGAAGATTTGGTATGCTGAAGAGTTTAATTACTCCTAAGTTATCCATTCTTGAGATACAACTTTCAGACATAGAGAAGACATCACAAGCTCTCCCTAGGAACATGCCTACTGAGTTAAAGGAAACAGAGACATCTTCTTTTGCACTGATTGGATGAATTCATGTGAGTCAAATATAGTTAAATACATGGACAAAAGAAATAAAGATAATGGAAAGCTCTTTCCAAGATGTGCTTAGTATGGTATAGATTTTTGGGTAAGCAGTTGTATCAATTTTGTTATGTATTCTACATTTTTATACCTTTGTCATTAATGTAAAAGGGGGAGAAGAGAAGATTTGAAAAATGTGCAGAGGAAAGATAGAGAAGATAATATATTAAAAATGTAAAGGAGATAAAGAAGTGTAATTTTTTTTTTGGGTATTGACACTTAGCCATTTTTCACTGAGTGTTGCCATCAATGCACAAGAGAGAGGTTGTTGGAAAGTGGCTCATTCAGGTTTGTTCAGGAACACATTAGGGTTATAATTTATGGCAATACATTAGGTATGAATGATCACTTGGAGTGGAACACAGTTTTGGAGTTAAGGCTTGCAAAATGACTATGTTCATAAAGCAGATTGTAGGGTGCATGAGTATAGTTTTTGGCAGCGAACAATGTATGTGGTTAATGAAGACATGAAAGCTTAAAGGAAGCTATTTTGGGGTATAATAGACATTTAGTTAAGTTTTCTTAAGTTTTGGATTTTAGAGATGAAAGATGCAGATGTTTGAAGACATGCAAAGACAATGATATAGAGAGATAAAGTAGTTGAATGGTCACGATGATTGAGGGAGTTTAATGTGGAATCCAAATGTGCTATGTTGGATTTGGATTATGTATAACCTATATTTTGGTAGTGTATGTTCTTCAACTTTGTATTTACTTTTTGTATAAGTGTTGGTTCCATTTTGAGATGTATTTGGAAGCCAACTGGGTATGTAATATTGTATACATATGAAGATCTTGAGAAGAAAAGTATGGTATGTATGTGAACAGATGAATGGGTGCATTTTGATGTGAAAATCAGATAGATGACAATGCAAGTTACAACTAGAACTACCTAAGCATAGAATATGTTTGTTTATGTTCAATTTCCTAAACATTGTAACATAGACATATTTATAATTGTATGAGAAGTGAGCTCAGTATATATCTTTAACAAGGTTTTGTATTCCTTTAATAGGGAAATGTACTAATGTAATATTTAGCTCCTAACAAGGCTAGGTCTTCTAATAGGGACAATATACTTTTAGTTCATATTTGTGGATACCATCCCCGCCGGGATTTTTCCTTGGCCTAGGTTTCCTCGAGAAAATATTCATGGTGTTATGAGTTGTGTGTTTTGTATTTATGCTCTTTTTATTTTAGCAATTATTTGGTTAAGTTGGAAATAGATAAGTTTAAGTTTAAGTTTAAAGTGTTGTAATACTGATTAACCTCTCCTCCTAGTATTACTTAATCCTAATAGTCCTAAGGTACCTAATGGGTCTTAATGGGTCCTAAGGTGTATTAGGATCACTTAGAAACCTTTATGACCACTTATTATACATTAGGAACACTTAGAACCCATTAGTGTGTCCTACAATGGTAAATGTATTCTTAGGGGTCCTAATGGGTCATAATGAGTCCTAATGTGTCCAAATGTGTCCTAAGGGGTTGTAATGGGTCCTAAGGGGTCCTAATACCACTTAAAATCCATTAGGACACATTAGGATCCCTTACAACACATTAGGACCCCTTAGGACCCATTAGTGTGTTCTATGATGGTTAAGGTATCCTAAGGGGTCCTAATGGGTTCTAATGTGTCCTAATGGGTCCTAATATGTTATAATAGGTCCTAATTGTTCCTAAGAGGATTTGGGGCCACTTAGGACCCATTACAAGCCCCTTATGACACATTAGGATCCGTTAGGACACATTAGAACCCATTAGTGTGTGCTACAATGGTTAATATGTTCTATGGGGTATTAATGGGTTCTAATGTGTCCTAATGGGTCCTAATTCATCCTAAGGGGTCGTAATAGGTCCTCAGGGATAATAGGACCACTTAGGACCCGTTATGAGCCCTATATACACCCAAAATGTTTCAAATAAAATTAAAACTAAACTCAAGAAAGGCAAATCAAGTAATTATTGATCAAAGCATGAATTAATTGAAAATCAAGCCAAATTTGATTAATTAAATCAAAAGGACAAAATAACTATGTGATTGATTAAAATAAATAATTATATAGTTAAATCAAATTTATTCCAACCCATTCAAATCCTACACATGGCTAAATCAATTAATTGTTTAAATTGATAATTCTTATTTATCTCACCTACCACAAAAGGACAAAAACTCAATCAACCAATGAGGTGAGAGAATTTGAATCTCATGGATCACTCAAGAGGCTTTTCTATCTCCACCATTCAAATTTCCTTATCTATTTTCACCATATATCTTTGTCTCTTTGTCCCAATATTTTAAACCACCAACTCACTCACTTGGTTAACCAAGAGTTAATTCAACCATCTAACTCATGCTCATAATTTTAGGAATACTATAAATAGGATGCATTTCTAGAGAAAATATGTTGTAAACTACAATTGAAACAATTTTAATATTTCCATTGATGTCAAAACTTAACTGGTAAGATAGTTTCTATCTTGTAAAGTTCCATATCAATTGTTGATGAAGAAGATTTGAAAACGAGAGATACCAAGAAGACCTGGTAAGTGGTTAAGTTATGTGAAATTACAATGGTTTTTTGATTAGATCGCACCTTGACAAGGTAATATATTGTTTATCTTAAGTATAAGTGAAGTTTAGATGACTAAAAGATTAGTCTTGACCAAGTAACAGAGAAGAATATTAAGGAACTTAAGTTTGTGTCGAGTGATGCGAGTGTTGACCAAGTGCCAGTATGTGCTGAGAAAATATAGTTTTGACTGAGCATTAGTATTTGTTGAGTGTTAGATAATTACTAATTTATCTAGTGATGATCGAGCAGAAGAAATCCATATTGATCGAGTGTCATTATTATGATAGTTTGAGAGAGATTTGAGATCCCAGCCAACTTATTTTATTTTCTTGGGATATGTGAAATGTATTTAAGATAAGGATGATTATTGTGGAAAAAAAATGTTTGAAGGATTCATTGGATCTAACAAAACCCTAAGATCTACGATGATGATTAAGTGGTAATAGATCACACTACCTGATTAGAGAGGTATAAGGTTAACCTAATTGTAGGTTATGTGTGTGTGGTATGAGGTTAATTCAGTTGATTGACAAAATCTAAGCAGAAGGAAGAAAATGTGAAGAGAGCAGTACAGAACTGTACAATGGTGATTTCTTGAAGGATTTTTAAGAATATCGGAATGATAGAGATGACAATGAAGGTCAGTCAGTGAATTAGCATTTGAGCTATAATTGGATCTATCTTTGCATAGTGAGTTGTATGTTTTAGATCAAAATTTGATGTTACTTTCTAACCATTGTATCAGTTTCAAAATCCTTTTAAACAAGGTTAACCTATGTGTGTGAATAAAATACACCTTCATGAAATTAGTTTATTTAACTATAATTCTATGGAAAAATAATGGAAATTTAAGCTAAGAATTGTAATTAAATCAATAAGCATCTCATGGCTCTCTATCTAAGCATGTTGATAAAGCTCTCAGCCTTCATCTCTATCAATGACAGTCCTAGAATGAGAATTTGATGAAGATAAATGCCTAAATCTAGCTCAATTCTCTCAAAGCATGATAAATTTGTATCCAAATGCACTAAAAATGATCTCCATGATGTAAAAATGCTATGATAATATCTCAAAATACTCAAATTGCTATGAAAATGACAAGAGGTTTGATGCTTTGCATTCAAATTTATAGGATCCTTAGTGCTCTCAAAATAACTTCTATTTATAGGATTTTCCCAAGTGTAGGGGGTGGAGTTAATTGATCATAGTTAAGCCATGGTTGAGTGAGAGGCTTTCAAATGGTTTCAAATGGGGGCACAATTGAATGATTGTCTCAAAGGTTGGGACAGAGAGACAAATTTGAGTGATTGAGATTCAAATTTAGGAGTGATCCATGTGCTTTGTGTTCTCAATTCCCATTGGTTGCTCAACTTTATGTTGAAATATATTAGGATTATTTAATTCAATCAATTAATTAAATTAACCATGTAGGGATGAATAGGTTCAATTTGATTTTTGATTTAAACTATACAATTAATTAATTTAAAATCAATAATATAAATTTGATTATCCCTTTTAGGCTTATATTTGATTATTTGATGTCATGGTTAATTATTCCTTTGATTTAATTTGATTTTGTCCCAATTTGATTTATAAATGTCATTTGATTTGATTTCGATCCATTTTGATGCAATTTGATGAGATTAGGAGCAATTTGGTGAAAAATGCAGATTTGCTTGATAAGAGAACACTTAGTCAATTTTAAGTGTCTACAAATGCCCCTCTTTTAATTTATGTGTGAAGCACATTGATTCAAAGAAAACTTGATGTCTTGATCATTGATTCAATGTTGATTGATTGATGCAAAACCTAATGAGAAAACTGATAACATGATATGAAATTCTGATGCAAACCATGATGAGAAACTGATGTAAAATCCCTGATTTGATAGATGTAGAACTTGATGTGAAACTGATGTAGAATTGATGTAGAATGCCCCACTGATAAAAGTTTGAATTTTTATTGCCCCAAATTTGATGTAAGATATGATGCAGAATCCTAATTTGATTATATGATGATGCCCCCTCAGAAATGAAAGCATATTGATGTCTAGATGCAAAATAAAACTGATGTAGAATAAGATCCAAGATGTTTTCATTTTCAAAAAAACATTGATGATGATGATGATGTCACAACATGCCCCAGTGTGCAGATAATGTAGATTAGGTCTAATTGGGTCAAAAATCTCTCCAAAATTAGGTCAAATAGCTTAAATAGGTTAAAAACCCAAATTTACTATTCATTTTCACTTTTTACCATAGAGATTTTACACTGGTCCTAGAGAGATTAACAGTGATGGTGGTTCCCATTCGTGAGCATCAGTTTGAGAGAGCATGCCGGTATCAGAGATCCTTAGATTAAGGACCTCTAGTAAGTGGTTTTGACCTTCCTAGTGCATTTAATGCATTTTTTTGATAGCATTTATTGTAATTTTAGATGCTTTTTAGATTAAATTTTGCAAAATGCCACCTAGGATAGATTAAATGACGGTTAGGGTAGTGAAACGCTGCCTCTGCATGATGAAATGATGCATAGGAGTAGTAAAATACCACCTATTAGTTAGGTCAAAAATGGCATCCAATGTTTAAAATTCCGCGTAGAAAACCCTTCGACAAATGTATGTTTTAAATGCCACCTACGAAGTTTTAAATGACGCCTAGGTTTGAGAAATGCCATGTATACTATAAAGCACTGCCTTCAATGATTGAAATCATGCATATGATATCTGAAATGATGTTTGGTGTTTGAAATGATGTGTACACTTATCCAAGTGACGCCTGCTAGAAAATTGATGAAAAACTAGATTTAGGGATGAACAAACTGCTTTCGATTGATCGTCTTGATTACCAGATTGATTTCCAAGATAGATAGATGTGTTTCCATGATGCTACTAAGTGTTTAGGATGTTATAATAATCATATAAATTTGATGTGTCGATCAGATTGGGTAGAAAAAGTGATGTATTGCTCCCTTCTCAAGATCTATAGGTTAGGAACAATAGGTTGATGCGCTCAAAAAGAGAAAGGATAGATTTGATTTGATTGATTGATGTGAAATGATCCATAGATATAAAGATGCTAATATAATTCACTTTGTTTGCAAAATGTAGGCACATTAAGTTGTATGTACAAAATGTTGTGCATTGGATTTTGATTTGTTGGACGAGCTTACAGAACTGGAGAGATGGATTATTGAGTTGTGCAGACTAGGCTTCCTTCTGAATCTCCCTTAGTTTTAGCTAAACTAATGTTTATTGATAGCTTTGGTAGAGTGATGGAACTCTAACCATAATACCATCCATCTACCCCTCAGAGAGATGACTATCATGCCTGAGGATGCATATAGATTGCTGAGGATTCTGACCCCATGGAGAGAGAGAGTATACGATGATCAGGTGTACGATGGGAGTGCATGTAGAAGGGTGTTTGAAGATGACACTATTGGAGATGGTACCATCACGTGGGCATAGTTTGCTTCATTTCCCACTTTGCCAATGATCTCGGGTATAATCATCGGTGGTTTACTTCTGCTAGATCGATGAGGTCATAGATTCTTAGTTGGATGGGGTTGCATTCTCAAGGACTTGATTGCACATCCTTAGATATTTGATTGGGGATCCTATGTATTAGTACAGTTGTATCATGATTTGCATGAGGTTTTTTATAGATCTAGTGTAATGATATCAACATGTGCAGTTTTGTTACAGTGATGGACTTGGGAGCACATCTCAATTATGAGACCTATAGTTGCTCATGTTATAGGCTGAGGATGGCCTTATGCATTTTTATATGATGGGATGGCTGTCCAGCATCATCTATGAAAACTTGAGTATTGGCGCCACACCATTAATGATATTGATCAGGTCATATGGAGACCTTACCTTGGTTGTCAGGGATGGTGGGAAGATGATGAGCTTCCTGACATGTTTTCATCGCGGTGGATGATCAGTCGGTCACCACTTGTTATAGAGAGGTTCTTTTTGGGAGAGTTTCTAGGCAGTATGACAAAGTATAGGACATGCCTCAGGGTATGGCTTTATACGCCTGATTTTAGGTAAAGAGATCTATGTGGGGTGCATAGGTAGATTACTAGTTTTCTTTCACAGAGATTTATTGATTAGGATATGTCATATGGGAGAAGCTGGATCACTTTGTTGATGCAAGGGTGTCTACAAAGTACTGAGGGTGGTTCTCTTGTCATAGGTTTGTGAGATTTATGGATCTTTTAGAGCCTATCCTAGATGCAGATGAGTCCTCTGATGATGACAGTGGAGATGGTGGTGATGGAGGTTGTGGTGGTAGGAGGAGAGCATGGATACAGAGAGCTCCTTAGATATAGAGAGTTTTGGGACCTCATATGTGGGGCAATCATGTAAGAGCTCAAGGTGGTGGATTTGGTCATCCTAGGTAGAGACAGGTACAAGTAACTTTGCGGAGATAGGCAAAACATAGACCAGCTGTAGATTGGGGTAGGCAGAGACATAGACAGATACAATTGGCTTGACAGGTTCCTTTACAGGGTTAGGGTCCTCCTTAGAGACCAGAATCTCCATAGAGATAGGTGCCTCCTTAGTGTTGCCCCACTTTTCATCCTGTACCCATGCTGTCAAAGTGGAGGATTTTGAAGTCATAGTCAGGTCTAGTCTTGTTTGAGTCTAGGTCTAGGTCTTCCTTGGGTAGGAAGTTCTTGTCTTGTTTCCCTACCACTGCCTTTCCTTCTTTAAGCTGAATGGGTTATCTAAAAATCTTTTCATTTTGGGTAGGTTATAGATCCCAACCCGGCAAGGATAATGTGTTCTTATTGATGATCTTTTTCAAGAAGAAGAATGATTGGGAATCATAATTTCGAGGCATTCATAAGAAATCAGAGAAGATTCTTCATATAGATGATGCAGTGATAGAGCTGTGATTCTAGATGTGAGGAGTTATTCTTGATATCCTTCAAATGGCATTGGCTCTAAGCATGGTGATTGACAAAGTGAGCAGAATGGGCTATGAAACATGGAAATTGTGTTATTTGGTTGAGCAGTTTACTGCTAATATGATGATGAGAGTTTCTTTCTTTTCATTGTTTTCAAAACTTTGCTGATGGAAATCATGTTATAAAAATATATATATATCAAGCTTCTTGCAAAAGATATGAAAGAATGTGAGTACAGTGGTTTAAAAAGGAAATCAAAAGGTGAAAGGCTGCAATGCATATGCATTTGAAATAGGTGATGTTCGGGTTCATTTTATGCTGTTTCAGGTGTGACACTACAACATATGTATGTATTCAATACATTTTCCATAGTCCCTAAAAGTGGATGATTTTCACTATTTGAAAGCTTGGATCCGTTCTCTGATGTTTTATGATCCTGCTGGTGAAAACCGCATGAGATTTGGAGTCAAAATGAGAAAGTTATGGCGCAGCGGGATTTTTCATTCTGGCTACTCCATGGTGGGAAATGGAGTTTTAGCTACTCCATGGTGGGATTCGCACTGACCAAACGCAAAATCCACAAGCCAACATAAGTCATCATCGGGCTTTAAGGAAATTTTTATTATTATTTAAGTGTTTCATACCGCATGTGCCTTAAGTTAAAAGAAGACTCATGCAATTAAATTTGACATGCGGAAATACGGCCAGTGACTACTCCATTGCAATGGCGCACCTATTTTCCCAAATCCCGCCAGCTCTATTTTTGAAGATTTTAGAGTTATTTTTTTTTTAAATTGATAACATGGGTTCTCTTGAAATGTATCGAAGATGATTTTGTCTTGAGGAAGTTTTGACTGAAAATGCTTGTAGATGGTCGAGGTGGGGTTTCCAAATTTCAGTGCTCCAAAGCCATTTTCGCACCTCAGAGGCAAAAACCCGCCAGTCTATATCTTGGCAATTCCAAGTTCTTTTTAAATTCTATCCATCTGGGTCTTTTTAAAATCTTCTAAAGAACATTTCATATGTTGAAAGTGTAGCGTGAAAATAAATCAGATGCTCAGAATGAGAATTCACATTTTGGGTGCTCTAGAGGCATGCCGGCTATGATATTTGAAGTTTGTAATAGTTTGAAAAGAGTGATGCTTTTCATTGTATCAAAGCATAGATCGAAGCTTCATGTCTTCACAATCTCAGTGCATCAAACGGCTCTCACATATGTTACATTTCTGGCTTTCGAACATGTGTCAAACTTCACCATAGTACCGTGTTGCTAGTCTTGATCAGGGAATTAGGTGCCTAATATATGGATCGAGGAACAATTTTACGAAGTCATGAACAGCCTGTTGATGAGTTAAGATGGCCAAAAAGTGGAATTGATTCCCATTTCAATAATGAGTGTATGTATAATGACTACAATCGGGTGTGGATAGGTAGAAATTAAAGACTGTTCTATATGTATAGTAGAGCTGAATTCATACTCATTCCATGCATTTTCCACAATTCATAAAAGTTGATAGTTTTCACTTTTTGAAGGCATGGATCGATTCTTTGATGTCATACAATCATATTGGTGAGGACTGCTTCCAATTTGGTGTTGAAATAAGGAAGATATAGCCTGGCGGGATTTTAAGTTTCAGCTTCTCCATGGCGGAATTCTACCTAAGAAGGTAATTTTCTGCAAAGGTAGAAAAGAAGAAGGAGCATTGTGGTGGACCCCACAATGGGTTTTCGAAGCACTTTTTCAATTTTTCGGGTAAGAGAGAAATGTTTAAATGTTGACTCGGAAATTAAAATAAGGTATTTGCGGAGAACTAAAAATTGCTTTCTCCGCAAGCGGAGTTCTCACCCGTAGAGTAATTTTCCGCAAGCAAAGAAACGCACCCAATGTTATATTAGGCAAATTTTCTCTAAGTGGAGCACCCCGTTTCTGATTTTCTGCAAGAACATGGAGAACGGAAAAGTAAGAAGAAAGAGCAAGGAGTGACAAATGCGGCACCCTCTTGAAGATGATCATACAGATGAAAGAGAATTTCTCTAAGTCCTTAGACAGTTTGATTGATGCTTCTGCAAGTGGCACGAACGGAGCTACAGAACTGCAAAAGCTGAGCGGGCACATACACATGGCCATGGAAGAGCTGCCAAAGCTTATCAGACAAAGATGTAAAAGGGAAAGGAGGCCAAATGATTTAACTTCCCCTCTTCTTTTCCATTTCCTTTCCCTTGTAATTAGTTGGCGACAGAAGTGGTTTCTTGCCATCTGTCATTTAGAGGGAGATGAACCGATTAAACTTCCTTTGTAACGGTCATCCCCTGGCTCTATATGTATGAAGTTGAAA
>MU226234.1:710972-726577 GCA_018584345.1 Thuja plicata
TAGACCGGCTTCCCCTGTTAGGAATCAAATTACTTCACAAAACACTTGCCAGGTATTGACTCTTCACGGTATCAATACTCCCTCGGTTGTTAATTTTCCACCATATAGTGCAAGGGCTGTCATGGCTATTCCATCGGCTGTAGCAGTTGGGCCTTTAGCATTAGCAGCTTATCATCCGCTTCCTGTGGGGTCAAGAAAGAGTTTCCCTAAGTTTTACGGTGATGGAAAGGTCACTCCAGATGAACATATTAAAGCATTCTTTGCAGCCACTAACATCTTGGGGGTGGCACCTGAGGATGTTGCTGTAAGATTATTCATTGAGACTCTAACAAAGAGTGTCGCGGATTGGTTCTACCATCTGGATGATGGCTCTATCACTAGCTAGGACATGATGAGAATAGCGTTCAAAGCCCGATTTAAGACTGCAGAAGATGAGCATGCTCTATTAACACAACTGGCGTCCATCAAGAATCAACCTCACATGAGTACGAGGGATTTTGTAGCTAGTTTTAACAAAATTACCAGTAGAATCCTTGCTACTGCTAGGCCTACTGCCAGTAATCTCAAAATGTTCTTCATAAGTGCGATGCCTGCGTATATTAATTATGACTTAAGACGGGCACGCCGTACTGATTTAGCAGATGCACAAAGAAGAGCCATTGAGTGTGAGGATGACTTAATCTCCGTGGGAAAGTGGAAAAGGGAGATTCAAACTAAGGGAAGCTCCAACAATACTACATCATTTGATGAGATGCTTCAGAAGTTGTCAAATGAGTTGGTCACAATGAAGAAGAAATTACTGAGTTTCAACAACTCTTATCAGCGAAATTTTCAGAATGTGCCGGGAAGAGGTGCAGACAATAAGTTCCTGCAGCTTACAGGCACCCAGCTGAGATTGCAGATCAAGGTAGCACCCAAGAAAGGGAACATGTGTGTGTTTCATTTGACTACATATCACAATGGTGAGAACTGCCCAGAGACCGTCTGTATGATGCAGTTGTTAGCCACCAATGAGCTGACTGTAGCAGCTCCTTGTGTAGATTTGGATACATACTCCAATGGCGACTCCGGAAATTTATTTATGGAGTATAAATCTGACTCTGAAATCAAAGGTGAATGCTATGCTACCATTGACGGGACATCGTATCAAGTACTCACCCGGGGACAGAAGTTGAAGAACCAGTCTTCGAGCCAACCTCTCAAAGGTGACTTTGTTCCTTCTACGAGCAATGCCCATGCTGATCAAGGAGCCTCAAATTCTCAAACAGGTAAGGATAAAGCACCTTTTGATTTTATCCAGTTTTGTGAAGAAGAAAAAATTCAGATTTGCCCTATAGATTATTTAGCTTCACATCCTTCTGAATTGAAAAGCCTAGTGGAGAGATGTAAGGGGGATGTCTCAAACTTGAACCACAATGTGACCGTAAAACAAGAAGGGGAAACATTGATAGCTAATTTGTTTCATCAAGATGAATGTACTATGTTAGCAACTTCTCCTGGTCAAAAACCCGACCCCTTCTATGTTTCATTGTATATTAACGGTTGTAAACTAAGTAACTGTATAATAGACTCTGGAGCATCGGACAATGTCATGCCCCATTCAGTGGCCAAAGCCTTAGGTCTTAGTCTCACAGAGGTGCATGGGAGATGTTATTCAATGGATTCTAAATAGGTCCCCTTGCTAGGAAAAATTAAAGATGCCCAGGTTTCTTTGGCCTCTCACCCCGAAAAGAAGCTCTTATTGACTATCCTAGTGGCAGACATCCTGGCAAGCTATGGTCTCCTCCTAAGTAGAAGTTTCTGTAGAGACTTAGGAGGGTAGATAAAGTTAGACTAGTCTCAGGCTATGATACCAATTGGGAACAAGAAAGTTAAGTTGGAGCCTGAAGAAAAAGCTAAATTCACCGTCCTGAAATCCGATGATCCCAAAGCCCAGATACTCTACTAAGAGTTGGAATTTGGCAATTACATGTTGTTCACTGAAGAATCCCTGAGTGAAGAAAGAAGTGAAAGTCTAGATGAAAGAGCTTCATGTGAAGGGAGCAACCTTACTGATGTATGGACCCTGGAATTTGATGGAAGCTGCTCTTCATCAGGATCCGGTGCGGGCGTCGTGTTAATCCCTCCTCAGGGTGAACATGAGCCTATGGCCTTTAAATTGGAATTTCGGAATACCAACAACACCGCCGAATATGAGGCTCTGTTACTTGGAATTGCAGCAACAAAAGGAAAAGGAGTAAAATTGCTAAAGGCTAGAGGCGACGCAGAGCTCATTGTTAAATAGGTTAGAAAACAATACTCTGTCAAGAACCACAGATTAAAGAATTACAGAAACAGGGTCTGGGATGAAATAGAAAGTCTGGATGCCTTCTCGATTGAAGCTGTACCAAGAGAGTTGAATTCCAAGGCTGACTCCCTGGTAGTTTTGGCTTCTTTATTGTTGCCTCATCCAGAGTTTAAAGACAAGAAGTACCAGATCGAGATTGTTTACAGAGCTTCTATTCCAAACAATATGGATTCGTGGCAGGTCTATGAAGATGACAAGAGCTTGCAGTTGTTCTTGGAAGGCGACAAGACTACTTCTAAACACCATGTGAATGAAGGAGATAAAGAGGATTCTAGTCATCAATCACCAGAAAAGCAAGGTGAAGCGATTCAGCTACAGGGTAATATTATCCCGCCTTATTTTGTGTCTTTGGAAAAGTTGTTTAATAGACATGATGCTTATATAAAGTAGAAGAGGATGAAAAAAGGACCCACTACTAGTGAGTATGAAGGGGTGAACATCGGTGATCCAGACGACCCCAAGATGATCAACATTGGAAAATGTTGTTCATTTGAAGAGAAGGAAGCCGCCAAGCAACTCTTTCTAGAGTACAAGGATGTTTTCGCCTGGAGCTACAAAGACTTGAAAAGTTATAGAGGTGAAAAAGTGAAACATCAAATTCCTCTGAAGCTAGATGCCATCCCTTTTCGCCAGAAACAAAGGAATTACAACCCTAAGATAGCAGATGCCATTTTCCGAGAAGTAGACAAAATGCTAAAGGCTCGAATTATCTACCCAATCCATCACTCTACTTGGCTAGCTAATATAGTGCCTATTCAAAAAAAGAATGGAGAAATCAGAATTTCCATTGATTTTCAAAATTTGAATCAGGCATCTCTTAAAGACAATTTTGCCCTTCCAAATATGGATTATTTACT
The DNA here is from genome assembly GCA_018584345.1 of Thuja plicata. Classification (NCBI taxonomy): domain Eukaryota; kingdom Viridiplantae; phylum Streptophyta; class Pinopsida; order Cupressales; family Cupressaceae; genus Thuja; species Thuja plicata. The sequence goes on from MU226234.1 coordinate 714,177, forward strand.
ACAAACGGTGGCTGGGTCCGAGATGATGTCCATGGTCGATGGATTCTCAGGCTATAACTAGATTGAAGTGGAGGAGAAAGATTACCACAAGACGGTGTTCACAACCCCCTAGGGTATGTTCGCATACCAGAGGATGCCTTTCAGTCTGATAAACGTAGGTGCTACTTTTCAAAGATGCATGAGCAAAACATTTGCTGATCTGAAGGATCGGATCATGGGGATATATCTGGATGATCTCACCACGTTTTCAAAGAAAAGAAAAGACCACATAGAAGACTTGAGGAAGGTCTTGCAAAGATGCCAAGATCATGGAATCTCCCTCAACCTGAATAAATCTGTGTTCTGTGTAACAGAAGGAAAGCTCCTCGGTCACATAGTCTCCCAAGAAGGAATCAGGATTGACCCAAAGCGAGTTGAGGCTATTCGAAGGTTGAGTTTGTCAATGAACAGAACAGGAGTGAAGTCATTTTTTGGGCAAGTCAACTTTCTCAGGAGATTTGTACCAGATTTTGCCGAGATCACCCAATGCATTGTAGATATGATGAAAGGCAATGAAAATTTTAAATGGAGCGAACCAGGGAAACAAGCTTTTTAGAACATCAAGGATGCTATTGCTAATGCTCCGGTGTTGAGTCATCCAAATTATGGGCAGGATTTCATCATCTACTGTTACGATTCTGAACACACTCTATCAGCTATACTTATGCAAAGTAATGATGAAGGAGTTTAGGCCCCAGTAGCTTTCATGAGCGTTCCCTTAAAAAAATCATGAATTGAAATATTCATAGATTGAGAAACATGCTTTTGTGGTGGTTAAAGCATTGAAAAACTTCTGATTCTACATCTTGCATTCGCATTCTGTGGTGTATGTCCCAGACGTAGCAGTGAAAAGTGTGTTGAAATAGCAAGAAGTGGGTTGCAATGCTCGAGGAGCTTGGATAGCAAAGACGCAGGAATACGACATTGAAATTAAGCCCACTAAACTGGTAAGGGGAAATGCTTTATGTAGAGCAATCACGGAAAACAAGATCATGGAAGAGACAGAGGAATCTAAAGAAAAGCAGTTGGTCTTGGCCGTGGGACTCCAAGATACATGGTTCAAAGATATTGTTTACTTCCTCACATACGGAGAATGCCCAGACGGCCTGACAGCGAAACAAAGAAGAGAGCTAAAATTGAAGGCTGCTAAATTTGTAATTTAACTATAAAAATACACCTTCATGAAATTCGTTTATTTAACTATTATTCTATGGAAAAATAACAGAAATTTAAGCTAATAATTACAATTAAATCAATAAGCATCTCATGGCTCTCTATCTAAGTATGTTGATAAATCTCTCAGCCTTAATCTCTATCAAAGACAGTCCTAGAACGAGAATTTGATGAAGATAAATGCCTAAATCGTGCTCAATTCTCTCAAATCATGATAACATTGTATCCAAATTCACTAAAAATGATCTCCATGATGCAAAAATGCTATGATAATATCTCAAAATGTTCAAATTGCTATGAAAATGACAATAGGTTTGATGCTTTGTATTCTAATTTCTAGGATCCTTAATGCTCTCAAAATAGCTTCTATTTATAGGATTTTTCCAAGTGTAGGGGTGGAGTTAATTTATCATAGTTAAGCCATGGTTGAGTGAGAGGCTTTCAAATGGTTTCAAATGGGGGGACAATTTAAATGATTGTCTCAAAGGTTGGGACAAAGAGACAAATTTGAGTGATTGAGATTCAAATTTAGGAGTAATCAATGTGCTTTGTGTTCTCAATTACCATTGGTTTCTCAAATTTATGTTGAAAGATATTAGGATTATTTAATTCAATCAATTAATTAAATTAGACATGTAGGGATGAATAGGTTCAATTTGATTTTTGATTTAAACTATACAATTAATTGATTAAAATCAATTATATAATTTTGATTGTCCCTTTTAGGATTATATTTGATTATTTGATGTCATGGTTAAATAATATTTTTATTTTATTTTATTTTGTCCCAATTTGATTTTTAAATGTCCATTTGATTTTATTTTGATCCATTTTGATGCAATTTGATGAGATTAGGAGCAATTTGGTGAAAAATGCAGATTTGCTGTATAAGAGAACACTTGGTAAATTTTAGGTGTCTACAATCCCCTAGTGACCTCTTTGGGTCCTAGCATCTATGGTGAGACACTCACCTAGGTTATCTAGTAACCCTACCCAAACATATCATTAAAGGGTTTGAACATCTCTAAACACCCATTACATGAGGTTAGGAACTCTCTCATGTGAACCCACATCATTAGGACAAGCCCTACCATTAACCATTGATCAAATAATAATAATAATAATAATAATAAACTGAGTATGGATTTATAAAGGACAAGAATCTATAAATTTGGTGACCTTATGTGAGGAAAGAGAAAGATCAAAGAGAAAAATAGGTGCAAACATTGATGAGATCATTACTATAGAAGTTGTAAGTGAAAAACCATTAAATACAATGCAAAAGCTGAAAACAAAGAGCCTTAATTCAATATGAGTATATAGGAGTCCCCATACAAGTATAAAGGGGTCCCCATATGAGTAAAAATGGGTCCCCATGCAAATTAAACACCCCCTATCATCCAAACTCATATAAGATCCTACCTAGAAGCTCAAAAACTCATTCCCAGATTGAGTTTACGACCATAATTGAGCATGGTGAGAGTCTTGAGAAGGTTTTCTGAGCTAGACCCATTTTAGTTCCCCCAAATCCACATCCATTTAATTCATAAAAGTAAATTCAATCCTTCAATTCCATTACTTACTTAATTCACAAAGAGATTAAAATAAGAAAATTCCTTCAATCTACACAACGGCTAAGTAACAAAAAGTAGTACGGAGAGACACTCGAGAATTTCCAGAACTAGAAAATATCAGAGATTTATAATCACACTCAAATCCTTATTACACACATCATAAAAAAGACAATAATTATGCTAACTTAGCATTCATTTCCAACAATATGCATCCACAAAATCTATTTCCTAAACAACTAATGAATACATATATTAATAAAGCATCAAATAAAATTCATAGAATCCCAAACACATACCAACACAAGGAAATTCTTCCTGTGCATGTGTTTGGGTACCTGATGAAAACAACACAAAGACTCAATAAGTCATTGCATTAGCTTGAAAGGTTAGATAAAATGTTCAAAACTACTAATATCGACCTATTGCCTGCTAACTAGGAGGAGTGTAATTAATAACATATTAGCCCTCAGAATATGCTATAAATCAGTGACAAATACAACCTAGCATGAATGATTTTAGTTTTAAAGAAAGCTAAAAGATGGAAAAACACATATTCTATCTCTAAAAGATGAAATTAAAACAATACAAAAGCATGGAATAATGAGTGGAATGTGAATCTAGGATGAATCCAACAGCATAACAATGTAATTTTGATCTAATGTGAAGGCTTATTTTCTCTCAAAACAGGCTTCTATTTAAAGAAGAATGGGAGAGAGAGAGGGGGGGGGGGACAAGCTTCATTTATGAATTAGAAGACCCATAAATGAAGATGTAAGAGCCATTAATGACCAAGGCATTAATAAGGCATGTGAGAGACATAGGCTTAAGGAATCTTCATTAATAAGGCATTAATGAAAGCCTTAAAGAGGCAAGGGAGGATGTAAGAGGATGGCTTGAGAAAGTGGAACTTAAGGAGGTCAAGCTTGGGAAACTAGACTTTCTCAAGTGGGTTGAGTTGCTAATCATTCCTTAATGGAATGTGACAACATTAGGAGGTGGGTTAGGACTAAAATTAGGATTAGGATTAGATTAGCATGGGTGAATGGGTTGAGAAGGGTTAGAACCCTAGGTAGAAGTGGTTGAGATAAGTTGGGTTGGGGTTTAGGGGAATATTAATAAATGAAATAAACTTATTTCATTCATTTAGAAATATAGGCATTAATTATTTAAACAATGAAATTGCTTTTTAATAATTAGGGGACTATAGCCATTTTAATTAAATTAAATAGGCTAGGAGAATGGGTTATTTGCAAGTGGGTATCTGATTTAGGGATTTATTTAATTCCTTTATAATTAAATACTATAGCCATGTTTGATTTTGATTTGATTTGATTGGTCGAAATTGATTTGAATTGTATGGCTATAATAGTTAATATAAATCAGTGATAAAAATCACCTAGGACATTAAATTGATTTAAAGAATTATGCCAAGCAGTAACAAGGTTATTTGGAAATAATCAAGGGTATAATCATACTTAGGGAAAATAGGGTCCATAGTTAGAAAAAACCAAATTCAGGTGGTTACATTTGCCCCTCTTTGAATTGATGTGCGAGCAGCGCATTGATTCAAAGAAAGTTTTCGATTTTGACTTCAGAAAGATTGAGAATTCCGTTCTTGGTTGTCGAACAAAATGTTGATGAGATCAGTCTCGCACTTGATCAAACCAAACTGATAGAATTGATTTTGAACTTGGTTGTCATCCAAAGATCAATAAAATATTTTAAAAATACCATTTATTAACTTGGTTGTCATCCAAAAATGATAATACTGATTCTAAACTTGGTCGTCGTCCAAAAGCCAGTATGAAGCTACCAGGAGCTTAACAAAAATATTTTAAAATTAGGAAACATAAGATATCCAGCTCATGAGAACCAAATCTTTCTATCCAACAGTTCTGACTTTAGTCAAGGAAACTGTTATGCCCCTAGTTTGTTTGATAACGAAGTCATTTTGATGCTATTTCGAGAAAAAATTAATTGATGATGGTGTGATCATGACCCCTCAGGAATGAAATCGAAGGAAAAGAAATAAATCCCTCAGTTGGAAAAGATCATAACACTTGCAGGAAGGGATAGGGTAAGAAAGAGTGGAGTAGAAGAAGTGGGAAAAGAAGGTGTGTGTAAAAATAAACACACGAGTACCAAGTTTATTACGTGAAAATGTGAGTTTGATTTTGTTCCTGATAGATCAGAGATTTCAGAAATCATTGATTTTTTAATTAACTAGGATTTAGAAGAAGATAGAAAGCATGTTTGAGCTTAAATTTCCTTATGCTGTTATTATTGTTGGCAAAATGCATCAGGCAATCTCTAAATGCAGCTATATGCAGACTCTTAAGACTTGTCACTGATTTAGCAAATATTGCAACATTTTTATCATCATTGGGAGCTTTTGGAACAAATACCATAAAATAGTACAACCATCACTAATACCCACTGATATTATGATAATATGAATACTACATTTTATTGAAATGTCAGAAAGAGACTTAGGTATCAAGGCATAGAAGCCAGGATAACAAAAATAGTCACCTTCCTTTTAATATACCAGATTCTGATTAAGGCAAGATATTGGACCCACAATGACCTTGAAAATTCATATCCTTGGGTACATTATGATTTTTATACTTTAGTGAGAATCTAGATCAGAAAATAGATAAGGAAATTGTGTCAAACTCACTGTAGTTTACACATAATAAAGATCGAGATATATGCGACTATCCACCCATAGTGGCAGCTCTCACAATAAACATCCAAGTTAGGTGAAATTTATAGGATCATAGGAAACAATCACCATACATAGAAATTCAAGAAAACATTATGCCCCCAATCCTTGTGAATCTTTGTCTTTGTGCAGACGTCATTGAGTAACTAAGAAGACATAAAAAATCAGCAATTGTGAATCAATCAAGTAAAATTTATAATTACTTAGATGCCCCTAGTTGAAAATGTCATCAGGACATAAAAGAATCATAATCAAACCATGATAAAATTGTGTGTTTAAGTAGTACTTGTTCATTCATATGTCAAACACAGTAAAGATTTATCAATTAGAAAATTGTAATACAAACAATATGGTGTTCCAGGTCTGTGTATCGGTAGGATAATTTGTTCATGTTTGCAATTCAATATAGCCTTGTAGGAATGCTGGTGAATGTCAATGTCATGTCCCATGTTTTGAAAAGATATTTTGGGTTTTTTGAAAAACTGACATTGTTTTGCATGTGTCAAGAAACTTTGTGTTTGTGAGGTAAACTAGCCTAAAGCAACCTAGCAACCGTAATTGACTAAGCCAACAAAGATGCACTCAGTGCAGAATGACTTATTCCTAAGATGTAAAGATAGACAAATCCCAAGCGAGGATAAGATAGTCATGTTAGAATATGAAGTCAGCGTATGAGCACAGTAAAAATTATGACAGCGTAGTATTAGTAGTGCATTAATAGATGGAGCGTAGAACATAAGTGATGCTTGATTGCTAGGTTTTCACCACTTGGCAAGATCTTTTTCTTTCTTTTTTCTACCAAGATGCATGTTTTACCAGGTGCTCATCAAGGCACTTTTCTCTTTTTCAATTTTTTTTCTATTTTTGCTTTTTTAAATATTTTTGTAGTATCAAGGTGCCTATTTGCCAGGTTTTCACCAAGGATACCCATTTTTGTAGGACTCTCTTCCATTTTTTTTGGATTTCTTTAGGATTAATTTTCTAATTTTTTTTGGTATTTTGCCAGAACTTTTTTCTGTACAGGGTCTGTTAGCCAAACATTAAGCGTAGAACCGCTTCAAATGTAGAGTGTTGATAGGATCTGGAAGAACGTCTCCCTTAGGTGTAGTTAATTGATAAGTGCAGTCCCAAAAGTAGTAGTGATAACATAAGGTCCTAGCCACGTAGGTTCAAACTTTCCTTTCTACTCTCTGTTGGGTTGGTTTTTAGGATTTTCTTTCAAGACAAGGTCTCCCACCTCAAACTTGTGTGGTTTGACCTTCTTATTGTAGCCTTTGGACATTCTTGCTTGGTACACTTTGAGGTGATCAAACACTTGTTGTCTGCACTCATATAGTAGGTCCAGAGAATTTATTTAATCAATGTGGTATTACTCATCAATAACCAGTCCTTGTAAAGATATCTACAAAGATGGAATTTCAACCTCAATAGGTAGTACTGCTTCAGCGCCATAGACTAGAGCAAATGGCGTGGCTCTAGTTGGTGTTCGGATGCTTGTTCTGTAGGCCCATAGTGTCAGATTTAGTTGTAAATGCCAGTCTCTACCAGACTTGCTTATAGTTCAATGTAAGATCTTGAGAATGTTCTTGTTTGATGCCTCAACCTGTCCATTACCTTGAGGATAATAGATTGAGGAGCAATGTTGAGTAATATGGAATTGTTCACAAAGGTCATCAATGTCTTAGTTTTTAAATTGGCCCCTATTGTCTATTACAATTGAAGAGGGTATCCCATATCTACAAATAATATAGTTCAGAATAAACATAGCCACCTATTTTCCAGTGGCTTTGATTAGTGGCATGGCTTCAACCCACTTTGTGAAATACTCAGTGGCCGTAATGATGAACTTGTGTCCATTTGAAGAGTTGGGATATATTTGTCCAACCAAGTCAAAGGCCCATTGCTAAAATGGCTAATGTGTTATGAAAGGTATCAGTTCTCTGGCAGGAGCATGGATGAGGTTTCTATGTGTCTAGCATTTGAGACATTCTTTTGAAAATTGAATAGCATCTTTCTCCATGGTAGGGCAATAATAGCCTACTCTGAGCAGCTTTTTAGCTAATAAAAAGTCGTTTGAGTGTGATCCACATACACCTTTGTGGACATCTTTTAAAGCTAGATCAGACTCTTCTAGTTCTAAACACCGAAGAAGTGTACCATCAAGACTACGCCAATATAGGTTGTTAGTTATGAGGACGTAACGCAATGCTGTCCTAACCAGGGATCTTCTCTCATTTTTAGATAGATTGGTAGGAATGGTTTGGTCAAAAAGGTAGGCAATGATATCAGCATATCGAGATTGATCTAGGGTATTTAAGACACATATTACCTGGTATGCCAGATTAGCAAAGGCAGGATAGGATATTTCTTCCACCAAGAAGTCATAGCGGAATTGATGCTCCTCTTGTTGTAACATGGATACCAAGGTAGCCATAGCATCTGCAACTTTATTTTCTAATCTTGGTATTTGCTGGAAGGTGACAAAGACAAAGTATTTCTTCAAATCATCAACTATTTGCTTGTAGGGCATCAAATTTTCATATTTTGTTTGATATTCCCCATTGATTTGATTGATAACTAGTTGGGAGTCACCATATATGTGTAACTCGATGATTTACCATTCCATGGCGACTTTGAGGCCATTGACCAATGCTTCATATTTTGAGATATTGTTGGTGCATGGAAACATTAATTTGTAATATTTGGGAATCTTATATCTTTGTGGAGTTATGAAGAGAACCCCTGCTCCAGATCCTTGTTGAGTAAACGAATAGTCAAAGTACATCTTCCATGGATGTTCGGTGAGATGCATGATATTTTCATTAGGAAATTCAATTAGTAATGGTTCATCATCTTGGAGTGGTGAATCTACCAATTGATCCACAAGTACCTATCCTTTGATAGCTCTCCATTCAACATACTCAATGTCAAACTCACTTAGAATGAGGACCCATTTTGCCAAATGGCTTGTTAATGTTGTTCTTCTTGAAATATACTTTAGAGGATCGATTTTAGCAATGAGCTTGAATGTATGTGAGAGCATGTAGTGTCTCAATTTATGTGATGCAAAGACAACTGCTAAGCATGATTTCTCAATGATGCTATAATTGAGCTCATAAGTGACTAGAGTTCTACTAATGTAGTAGATAGCTCGCTCTTTCTTTGTTTCATCCTCTTGTGCTAGTAATAATCCTAGGGATGTAGCTGTAGCTGAAATATATAGGAGTAAGGGCCTTCCATGAATAGGATCCATAAGAATAGGTGGAGAAACTAGGTACCCCTTTAATTCTCTGAAGTTGGCTTCACAGTGTTCATCCCGGTTGAACGCAACCCCTTTATGTAGTAGCTTAGTAAAGGGTTGTACCTTATCTACAAGTTGGGACATAAATCTCCTGATAGACTGGAGTCTCCCTTGTAGTGTCCTCATTTGGCTGATATTATGTAGAGGAGTCATCTCTAGAATAAATTTTACCTTTGTTGGATCTACCTCGATTCCCTTTGCCAATACTATGAATCCTAGGAGCTTTCCTGATTGGACCCCAAAGGCACATTTCTTTGGATTGAGCCTGAGTTGGAACTATTCCATTTGATCCAATATCTTTCCTAAATCAGCAATATGAGTACCTCTTTCTTTGGATTTAGCCAGTGTGTCATCGACATAGTCCTCATGTTTTTGTGAAACATGTCATGGAATATTGTTGTCATAGCTCTTTGATATGTTGCTCCAGCATTCTTTAGCCCAAATGGCATGACGTTCCAGCAAAATGTGCCCCATGCACATGTGAATGCAATTTTCTCTTGATCCTCAGGGGTGATCTTGATTTGATTATAACCCAAGAATCCATCCATCAATGAATACATTTGGTAGCCAGCTGTAAGGTCTATGATCATGTCAATATTTGGTAGAGGGAAATCATCTTTTGAACATGCTTTGTTGAGGTCTCTGAAGTCCGTGCAGATCCTAATAGATTTATCAGATTTAGAAATAGGTACCACATTGGATATCCATGCTACATAGGTGATGACTCAAATAAATCTAGCTTTTAACAACTTTTCCAATTCTGCTTTCACCAATAATGCAACATCAGGATGCATTTTTTTGAGTTTTTGTTTTATGGGCTTGATCCCAGGAGCTATAGATAAGTGGTGCATAATGAGATTGGGATCTATCCCTAGCATATCAGTGTAGGACCAAGTGAAGTTGATCTTTTTCTCCTTCAGAAATTCTATGAATTTTACCTTCTCTTCTTCTGATAGGGATTGTGCTAGATGAACTATCTGAGGATTTTTAATAGTGCCCAAGTTCACTGGTTCTGTTGGTTCAATCAATACCGAAGATCTTTCCTGAAAGTGTTCAAGGAGGATATCAAGAATCTCATCCTTTGGTGCCTCTGAGAGGTTTTCACCATTGGATACATCTTTTTTCTTTACTATTTTGGGATCTGATACTTCCACAGAGTGGTTTTCACCATCAGTCCACTTTTTCTTTTTATTTTTCAGTTTGTGACTAAGAAACTTGATATCCTCCTGTGACATGTTCTCGCTCCTTGTATTGGTGGAAGAAGGGTGAGGTTTACAAGCATTAAGGTAACAAGCTAGGGAGTGGTCATTAGGAAAGTCAAGGATAGGGATAGGATCTTTTTTGGTCCAATCAATGAGGTCTGGAAGTACCAATGTTAGGGAGTCAAATTTCAGGAAGGACAACATCATGTTAGCATCAAAACTGTTAACTGACATGGCACGATCTGTTAAGTTAATATCTTCAATGTTTAGATCAATAAGAGTAAGATCGTTGTTAAAAGGGTCATTGTCAGTTATATATGGATCAAAATCTAGTGACTCGTCAGTAGATATCTCATCATCATCCCTTTGTAAAACGAGGCTTCTTGCTTGCAGCCTATGAAATTCTTCTAGAGTTATGTATTCACCAGTGTCTCTGTCAATGATGGGAGGAAGGAACTCTTCTTCTGCTTCAGGAGGATCAGTGTCATTGAAAGGAATGTCTGGTCATTTACTAGGAGCTGAGGAGGCTACAAACATGTGAATTGTTTCTATCCCAATTTCTTTGGAGGCAATAGATAGCCAATCCCACTCATAGTCATGAGAGTTTGTGACATCATCATCAGATCTATCCAAATATTCAGCAATGTTTATTTGATGGAATCGATTATCTCCTTGTAGATCAAAGTGAGGTAGATTGAGAACATGTGTAATGGTGACCAATTGCCCCCATTTAGGATGTAAATTCTATGGCCAGGGTTCCTCTTGAGTAATTGTAGCTATGGTGTCTCCTACCTCTTGAATGGGTGGTTGTTCTAGAAAAGGAGTGTGGAGATCCTGTGGTACCTCAAAACTAGGTACATAGTGTTCTCCTTGATATTCAGGATTCTCTATACCAATATGTAGCAATCTCTCATAAGGCCATGGTTCTGATACTATGTCATCTGTTTTATCGCTCTCTACTTCAGAAGGTGGACTCTACTTTGAAGTAGGTGTGCTGGATTGAGTATTAAAGCCTAGTACTATTTTATCTCTATTGAGATAGAACTCCATGGGTAAGGGATCAATGATCCCTCATCCTGTGTCATTTAGAGGTCCTTTTCCTTTGTATCCCATTTGTTTGAGGAAATTATATCCCTTTCCATACTGTTCTTGGGATATCTTCACATGTTTGACCTCAGAGTCCACTGGTTCTCCTTTCTAAAGCCAGTTCAAGATTGCCTATTGTTTTGTGTTATCTGAAGAAGATGTGGATGCCTTTATCATACCAGTAGCCTTGTGTACTTCTGGCTCCTAGAATACGAGAGGTGTGAATGTTGATGATGGTTTTCCATAGGATCTCAGTGATATAGGAAGCTTTGTTATTGAGGGATTCAGGTCCAACTTGTACTCTCCCATACCTATTTCTTGAAGTTTTAATGTTTTGCTAAAGCCTTTCATAACCATGTCCTTGGTAGTCTCAGGAGAAACTACATCCATAGCTTCTTTGTTGTGTGGGATCATGCTACCTGCTTTGATATTGTTGCAAGTGTAGTTGGCATCTACAGGAATTGTCACCTCTATCCCATTATGTGGGAACTTGATGCATTGGTGATAAGTGGATGGTACAACTTGCATCTTGTGAATCCATGGTCTCCCTAGTAGAATGTTTTAGGCTAGTGGTAGATCCAGAACTTGACATATAACATTCCTTTCAATTGGCCCAACTCTAATGGGTAAACAAATAATACCTCTGGAGGATCTTTCTTCCTCATCATATGCTTTGATGGTTATCTTATTTCTAGAGTCAATTGTTTTCTCTGAGAGGCCTAGCCTTCTAACAAGATCCAGTGTACAGATATTCAATCCAGCACCTCCATCTATCAATACGCGTCTAACACAAGATTTATGAATAAGAACTTTGATATGGAGGGGTTGATTGTGTGGATGGGTCAATGACTTTTCATCCTCCTTAGAAAAGGAGAGGTAATGTGGTGCGGAGATATGATTGACCATCACTTGAAACTTGTCTATATCTATATCCTTTGGAACATTAGCAGTGTGTAGAGCTTGTTCTAGGATTTCTCTATGCACCATGGATATCTTGAGCAACTCAAAGATGGAAATTTTGGTAGCAGTTATTTGCAATTGGTCTACCAAGTCATATTTTTCTCCAGGAATAGTGACCACATGTTTTGTTGCTAGTTTAGGAATAGTGACAATAGGAACCTTGGGTGTTGATGCTGGTTACAGAGGTCCTTTGATTGTAACCTGTGCTTGGCTTTGGGTTACAACGTTTGTGGAGGATGAGGCTCCTTTGATTGTGATCATGTTGATGGATTCATTTTTAATGCTGAGCATATTGATCACATTGTCACTCTTGGAATAGGTGTAGTTTATCTCATTACCTT
>MU226234.1:733073-761332 GCA_018584345.1 Thuja plicata
CCAAATCAAATTTTAAACACTCTGTTACCAAGAACACATAAGCATAACTTATAAAGGACACTGTCAGCAGGACACAGTCTATAATATTGATTCCTTGAAGAGAGAATCAATTAGGTTAACCCTCCTAAAAAGAAAAGGAAGAAGGATTGAAACCCTTATATCACTAGTTTCTTGTCATATAAAAGATCATGGTTTATATGGTTATGTCTTGTATATGATTATGCATGATCATTTACAAGGTATTTTATTAGTTGGTTCAGTAAAGATACATGACAAATCAGTGTCCACATTAACAAATACTGTGTTATCAGTCATTTTATAAGGTAAAACCTTCCTGAGCATCTGTGGAGCTCAAAAATGAAGAAGGATGTTGTTTAATCCTTAGCAATTAGGCTTTTCTTGCCTCTGAACTCTGAGTCAGGATTAAGAGGTAACAAGATTCAAATAGACCATTTCAAGCAGTAAAGTTTATGCAAGAAAAATCCCTAACATGCCCAACCCAAGAATAGGATGACTTCCCTAAATAGGAACCTAAGTCAACAAGGGTTTTGATGTAAAGCCCAGGTCCAGTTGTTACTTACAGTCAATTGACTGTGCTCTAAGGTCTCTTGCACAGACCTTATAGGGTATTTTTTCACCCTAGCTTGAGGAAGTCGCTAAGATCTTCAACTCAAGTGACCTAGACCAGGATTACACCATAAAGCTACTATTTCATGCTATGGAACCTATTGGGATGGGTTCCTCTTCCAAGGTGAACCGATGGGTTCAACCTAAAGAACACAACTATACACACTGCTCACGGAATCCATTAAATATGTTCTTTCTATTCACAAGAACTAATCTAATACAGGATGGTGTATTTTTTCCTTCTATCTATTCATCTCTCATTCTCTCTTTTTTTAACTACAAAATATTTTTAGCTATATAACCATCCATCAAAAAAAAATCTATAAAATATCTGATACTCGTGGACAATTTCAACCACCCAGCATAGGCAGCCAAACTGAGCAATAAATGACCCTTCCAGAATAGGAATAGGTGTCTCTAATCATTTAAAGCAAAAATGACACATAGAGATTCATTGAAAATGGCCCATCTGGTCACAAACATCACATCCTGCATTTCCTGGGTCGTTAACCGACATTACCGAGCGCGAGTGTTGACTTTTCAAAACAACAAAAACATCATCAATTTCCAACCCCGAGCGTAAGATCACAAACCTAACAAAAAACATAGTCACCAATAGTCATCACCAACCAGCATCACTGACGAACAAAAACCAACAAGCACCACTGACAAACAGAAACCAACAAGCATCACCGACGAGCAAAAACAAACGGACATTGTCGACGAACAGTAGCTTGACTTCTTTCTTAAAAAAAAATTCCTAACCTTAGGTGCTCCTACACCATACTCCCCAAACAAAAAGAAATCAACTTCCAGGTAATTGGAGTAAGTCAGGATTGATGCCCAACTTCTTAAAATTGGTTTCCTATAACCATGTAGCCTCTAAATCAACCTTGTCTTTCCATTTGACTAGATGTTCCATATAGGTTTGTCATCTAGTCGGCTTGGCAACTCTTGAATTTAGAACTATGTCTACCTACATTTGTTGTGTAATAGGAAGTTTAAGTGCTTTGAGATCCTCAGTATCTCCTGTGAGATTAGAATCTCCTTCAAGAATTGGACCTTTATAGGATACCAAATCTTCCACATTGAAAATAGGAGATAATCCTATGTCTGTAGGAAGATCAACTTTATAAGAATTAGACCCATAATTTGCCAATATTGCACAAGGGCCTATCTTCCTCATCTGAAGTTTACTTGGAACTCCTTTCAGCAATCTTGCTTTATTTAGGTGTACCATGACCAAATCTCCAACCTAAAATTGAACATCTCTTTTCCTTGCATCTACCTTCTGCTTGATATGAGTGGTACTCTCTATCAATGCTTCTTTAACTGAGTCATGGACCTCCTTCATGGATTCATAAAAATCTTCAGCATACCCACTCCTCTCTATATTTCTACCAAGATCCCTTAATTCACATATACCCCTGGGATGAATCCCATACACAATTTCAAAAGGGCTCTTTCTAGTGGACCTATTGACTCTATCATTGTAGGAAAATTCTACTTGAGCAAGTAACTAATCCTATGATTGTCCATACTCCTTGGTAAGGCATCTAAAAAGATTACCTAGACTTTGGTTCACCACTTTAGTCTGACCATCGGTTTGTGGATGGTAGGTTGAGCTAAAAGAAAGATTTGTACCAAGCTTCTGTCATAAAGTTTTTCAAAAATGACTCATAAACTTGGAGTCCCTGTCAGATACAATACTCAAAAGCAATCCATGCATCTATACTACTTCTCTAAAGAATAGATTGGCTATGTAACAAGCATCATGTGTGGTCTTGCATGGTACAAAATGAGCCATCTTGCTAAACCTATCAACAATAACAAAGATGTTGTCCATTTCTTTCTTGGTCTTTGGTAGTCCAACAACAAAATCCATACTAAGGCATTCCCATGGTCAATTTGGGATAGGAAGGGGCTGATACAAGCTTGCATTGGATGAAGGCCCTTTTGCCTTCTGACAAACTAGACAAGTCTCTACATACTTTTGGACGTCCTGATTCATTCTTGGCCAATAGTAATACCTCTTGACCAATTCTAGAGTCTTATTCAACCCAAAATGTCCACTTAAGGAACCATTATGCTTTTCCTGTACTAGATTCTCTCTCATGGAACCTCTTGGTACAACAATTTTTCCTCCCTTAAACAAAAGACCTTCTTGAAGAGTATACTCTGAATATTCACTATGAAAATGATTTTGATACTCTTGACATACCTTGTATACTATTGCAAAATCTTCATCTACTGGATATAGATCTTTGAAGCTTTCAATGCCAATGCTTCTTAGCTGAAATTCTTGCACTGTGAGTAACCGTCTACTCAATGCATCTGCCACCTTATGCTGCACCCCCTTCTTATGCTCTGTTGAGAAGTTAAAGGATTGGATGTATTCCACCCATTTCATGTGCTTGTGACTTAGTTTATCTTGTGAACTCAAAAAAATCAAAGCCTAATTGTCGGTAAAGACAACAAATTCCCTGGGAAGGAGATAATGTCTCCATTTTCATAGTGCTTGCGCTAATGTGTACAATTCTAAATCATATGAGGAATACTTTTTCTTTGCATCACTAAGTTTCTCACTATGAAAAGCTACTGGCTTTCCCTCTTGACTCAATACTGCACCGACAGCAATATTACTAGCATCACATTCCACAGTAAACAATTTGTCAAAAATAGGAAGTGTCAAAATTAGTTGAGTCACTATTCTCTTCTTTAAATGCTCAAATCCTTCATCAGCCTGCTCATTCCACTGGAACTTGGCTTTCATACCTCCTTTGATGGTATCTAAAATAGGTGCACTAATCTCACTGAACTGTTTGATGAACTTTCGGTAAAATTGAGCCAAACCATGGAAGCTTCTTACCTCCATAGATGATTTTGGTGTAGGCCAATTCAAGATTGCTTCCACCTTTCTTACATCCATCTTCAAGTTACCTTCTGAGATAAAAAAACAAATATATACCAATTATTGCTTCATGAACTCACTCTTTTCCAAGTTGATTGTCAACTTTTCTTCATGCAATCTATGCATTACCAATTGTAAATGTCTAAGATGATCCTCTTTTGTCTTTCTAAACACTAGGATGTCATTTAAGTACACTATAACCCATTTTCCAATGAAGTCCTTCAAAACCTCATTCATTAATCTCATAAATGTTCTTGGGGTGTTTGACAACCCAAAAGGCATAACTAGCCATTCATACAATCCTTTAGTGTCTTAAAATCAGTCTTCCACGCATCTCCCCCTTTAATTCTTATCTGATGATATCCACTCTTAAGATCTATCTTGGAGTAATATCTAGCTCCACCAAGAAAATCCATCAAATCTTTTATCCTAGGTATTGGGAACCTATACCGGATAGTTATCCTATTTATGGCCCTGGAATCAATACACAACCTCCAAGTACCATCTTTCTTTGGGGCTAAGACTGTGGGAACAACACAAGGACTTATGCTTTCTCTAATCAACCCTTGGTCAATTAGTTCCTAAATTTGGTTAGAAATCTCTGCATTCTGCTGTGGAGTCATCTTATAAGAAGCTTTATTTGGAAGTGAGGCTCCTGGAATGAAGTCAATTTGATGACTGATGGATCTATCAGGTGGTAGGGTAGCTGGTTGCCCATCAATGACTATAGCCTGATATTGAGTTAACAAAATTTGGATCTCTAAAGGAAACTCTTCTCTTTCATTCCTATTCTCACCTTTTGGTTTTAGAACCAAAGCAAAGCCTACTCCACCTCCTTCCAATGTTTTTAGGAATTCCTTCTCACTGACCACCAGTAGGTTGGGACCTCTCTTTATTTCCTTCTCTTCTTCCAAGATTGACTATAACCTGAAAGTCATTCCATCCTTCTTGAAGGAATAGGAGTTCTCAACTCCATTATGAGCTACACATCATTCATACTGCCAAGGTCTAGCTAGTAGCAGATGACACACATCCATGGGTAGGACATCACACAAAATTCTATCCTTATATCTCCCTATGGAAAAATCTATCCAAGTTTGTTCATTAATTATTACATGTTGATCTCTATTCAACCAAGTAACTTTATAAGGATTAGTGTGAGGAATCCTTGTCAATTTTAATTTCTCAATAGCTTCTAAAGACACAATATTATTAGTAGATCCTGAATCTATGATAACTTTACAGACCTTACCGAGTATTTTGCAATTGACTCAAAACAAACATCTTCTTTGGCTTGGCTCTTCCTTGGTTGGATCTTTTAGGAGTGTTCTCTAGACCATCAAATGCTCACCCATCTCTGATCCTATGGGGACATCTGTATTCTTGCTGCCAGAAGACTCTTCTTGCACATAGTTATCTCTTTTCTCTCCCTGGGAAGTAGAGCTCTTTGTAGGACACTGATATGCAGGGTGACCAAGTTGTTAACAATTATAACACTTCATAGAAGATAAATAAGATACTCTTCCTTGGCCTTCAGTCCTTCCTATTGAAATTTTATTCGGGCCTCTTCAGCTATTGTAACCACCTCTAGTATTACTAGATTCTCCCTGATTCTCAGTGAGTTTATTCTCACTTTGATTCTTAGCTTCATGATTTCTTCCTCCATATCCTCCTCTATGATCTCTATTGTCTCTTCCTCTACTTCTACTATTTGAGTCCTGTTTCTTTTTGAACTTCTCTTCCACTTTAAGGGCTAATTGATATCATTGGTGGACATTCTTAGGGCTTAAAAGACTAATTTCTTCTTGAATGCTCCATTTAAGGCCATTCTGATACCTTGCCACTTTTAGGCTTTCTTCTTCCATCACATGGGACCTTAAGCACAGCTTATGGAATTCTTCTATATAGGCACTGACCTCTAAGTCTTTCTGCCTTAGATTCTTCCTTTTCTTATGTAGTTGCACTTCATAATCATCAGGAAGGTAAGTTTCTTTCATGTTTTCCACCATACCTTTCCAACTGGTTATGGGGATCTTGCCTCCCTTTTCCCTTTCATCTTGGACAAATTTCCACCAAGTGAGAGCAGTCCCTCTCAATCTTGTCTTGGCTACTCTAACTTTCTGAGCTTTGGTCACATTATCACAATCAAAGTGATTTTCAAGACCTTCTATCCACTCCATGATCAATTCTAGATCCATTTTGCCACTAAATAGAGGCACACCTTCTAAGGACTTACCACTCATTGCCTTTAATGCTTTCAAGAATGTTTCTTCTTGAAGTATAGGGTCTGGCTCTAGGATTATTTCCTCCTCAGCCATTTGTTTACCCTTCTCATTAGCTTCTCTCATCAGTTCACTGACTTCTGTAGTCTGCAACTGCACCTATTCTAGTTTATACGCCATTTCGGCTAACTGTTCCTTCAGGATTTTTTTCTCCTCTCTTTGCTCATGTACATTCCTTGCTAGTACTTTTTTGGTCACCATGTTGGATGAATTCACAGACTCTTCTAAAAATCACACCCAAACAACACAAGCCCAATTCTCAAACTTTAGCTCTGATACCAATCTGATGTAAAGCCCAGGTCCAGTTGTTACTTACAGTCAGCTGACTATGCTCTAATGTCTCTTGCACAGAACTTATAGGGTATTATTTCACTCTAGCTTGAGGAAGTCACTAAGATCTTCACCTCAAGTTCCCTAGATCAGGCTTACACCGTAAAGCTCCTATTTCATGCTATGGAACCTATTGGGATGGGTTCCTCTTCCAAGCTAAACCGATGGGTTCAACATGAAGAACACAACAATACACACTACTCATGGAATCCATTAAATATGTTCTTTCAATTCATAAGAACTAATCTATTATAGAATGGTGTCTTTTTTCCTTCTATCTATTCATCTCTCATTCTCTCTTTTTTTTAACTAAAAAATCTTTTCAGCTATATAACCATTCATCAAAAAAAATCTCTAAAATATCTGATACTCATGGACAATTTCAACCACCCCATACAGGCAGCCAAATTGAACAATAAATGACCCTTCTAGAATAGGAATAGGTGTCCCTAATCATTTCAAGCAAAAACAACACATAGAGAGTCATTGCAAATGACCCAGTTGGTCACAAATGTCACATCCCGCATTTCTTGGGTCGTTAAGTGACATTACCGAGCGCCAGTGTTGAATTTTCAAAACAATAGAAACATTGTCGGTTTCCACCACAAGCGTAAGATTACAAACCTGAAAACAAACATAGTCACCAATAGTCATCACCAACCAGCATCACCGACGAATAGAAACCAACAAGCATCGCCAACGAACAGAAACCAACAAGCATCGCTGACGAACAAAAACCAATGGACATTGCTGATGAGTATCACCAATGAGTAGTAGCTTGACTTCTTTCTTAAAAAAATGTTCCTAACCTTAGGTGCTCCTGCACTAGGTTTCTTGAGTGAACCCTGGTAGAATCTCCTTAACAATAACAACAAAAAACTTTGAGGATTTGAAGGCATGCTTAGACCTATGTAGCTAGGTGGACTTGATGCCTGGTACCTACATCCTGCATCATCAAGAGAAGAACAATACATACACCAATATATATGTGTGTGTGTGTGTGTGTGTGTGTGTGTATGTATGTATGTATGTATGAAAAAAGATAATGGAAGACAAGGAGGGGGAGTGCAACATCATGTAGATCTCTTGTAGAAGTGACTATGACTAGCTCCCCTCATCCCACAAGCACATCAAACAATATTGTAATTAAACCATAATTGGGTTAGCATGGTCATTTCCAAAATAATCATAACCTCATCATGTAGAAAACTTAATGAATCACCTTTATGAACAACATAATCATGTATATAGAAAGATGTCATGCAAATGTCATAAATCATTTATTATAAAGTAGTTTCATTTTCCAAACATATACTCAATATCTCATCATCTAATCACAATAAACAAAACATGGAATCCATAATAACCAAAGTAATAATCCTACCAGTCCAAAATATCAAGGTACTGATGACATATTTTCCATTAGTATGCAAAGGAAAATAGTTTTGAATTGTTGGTAACACCAACACCGAAAGATAGGTTTAGTGCAACCCGACAGACAACTTCACAAGGGAACCCAAAAACAAAGTTTATAGATGAACCCAAAAGATTAGGTTACAATGTAAAATGACCACACAGCTTACAAATTCAACCCAAAAATGTTGAAGTGGAACCCGATATTGTAAACCGACAAGAGGAACCCAATAGAGGAACCCGACAGAGAAGACAATAGAGGAACCTAAAAGACAGTTCACAGAGGAACCCGATAGGTAGACTATAGAGAAACCCGAGCACTAGTCTACTGAGAGATAGTTATAGTCCTAAGAAATGTGGATCTGACTTACACATTAGATAAAACACTTGTGTTTCATATTTATCTTTTTTATTTACTTTAAATCCATTTCTTGAGGGACAAGTAAAGTAATTGTAATTGTTTTAAACAATATAAATGATTAGAAACATTCAAACTAGGAGATCAAGGACAAGTTGTAAACCTTTGATAATAGAGTTATCATTGTTATGCATGAAACTCATTTAGGTAAAACTCATTGTATAAATAGATGTGTAATCAATCAGAACAAATGATGTGATAATGTTTGTAGCTGCAGACACTTCTATGGATCAAAGAAAAAGTTTTATGCAGAAGGACAACAAAAGATGAAATACGTTATCAAGAACTAGATTCAAGGATATTGAGGAGAACAAAGGTATTAATCAGTCACTATAGGTGACACATCATGTTGTAATCTTTAATGAATCTATACTCATCAATTCTAGATTTCATGTACACTCAGGTCAATAATTATTTTTTACTACATTCTAAAAAGTGTAGCAAATAGAAGAAATTCTTTGAGAAGGTGGATTTAACAATCCTTAGTAAATATCTTAACTAAGTGCACACTAAATAGTGTTGCTAAAGCTCTTAACAGAGTAGACCTTAAACAATCCAAACATGTTACTCCTAACAGGGTAAGATCATCAGAAGTGATCAAACTTGTAAGCCTTAACCGACCCCTTCCATTCTGCAGATAGTAAAGTTTTGTGGGTTTCATCCCCACCGTAGTTTTTACTTCTAACATGGGTTTTCTACATTACCAAATATTGTGTCATGTGTCATTACATTTCATGAATGTTTCTATGAATGTTTACATGTAAATTGAGTTTATTAATTGATATAACATGCATAAGATAAGAACAACATATATGGCCAGTAATGCAAGGAATTGATTACTAAAGGATTAAGGTTAATTGACTAAAAGTTTTAAGGGTACTGATTCACCCCTCCCCTCTCAGTACACACCATTCCATTATTTCCAACAATTGGTATTAGAGCTAGATCTCTTATTTGGAAAAGTTTAAATACTTAAGAGAAAATATCATACAATGGAAAGGTATAAGCTAGACAAGAGTATTGAGAATCAGAAGTTAGGGATACAGATCTTCTATGGGAAATATAAAGAAGCTAGAGTCAAGATGAGAGAGCTACTGGATGGAAGAAAGGTAATGACATCTTCTTGTAATGAAATAGACTATCATGAAGAAGAGACACTTGATTTATTTGAGTCTTCAAGATCTACATCTTGCAATACATCAGACACATCTGAAGGAAGCATTACAAGTCTAAATGAAATCAATCAACATGTGGTTGGACAAGTGAAATCACCATAAATTGGTCAAGAGACATAGATGGTAAGAATGATTAAGGTTATAATAATACTAGACAAGTTGATAAAGAAAGAACATTATCTATTGATGACAGGAGGAAGATCATTGAAAAGATAAAAGAGAAAGAGTAAAAAATACAAAGACTTATTGAAAATCATCATGAGAACACCAATCAGATTACTCTTATGAGTCAAGAGGCAAACCAAATGAACATAGAACTTAATGGAAAATTAGAAGCTATTGGTGAGCTAAGAGAATAAAATGAAGGACTGAAGCATGAAGAAAGAATTCATAAACAACACAATGATATGATCAAGAGAGCTGAAGAAAGTACAAAAAGAATGGATGATTTTTTGGATGGACAAAGAAGAGTCAACAACAATACCAGACTAGGGTATACCGAGCATGGAGAATCACCATACCAAACTGATCTAAAAGATGTCTACACAAATCCAAGACCAAGAAGGAAGTCATGCAATCACTATGGAAAACCAGGCCACATATCAAATGTTTGCACAAGAAAAATTAAAAGTATTCCTAAATCCACATCTTCATTCATAGGAAATTGCTATAAATGTAACATGAAAGGACATAAAGCATATGAATGTAAATATGAGGTAAAACAACCAAAGAAGGAAACCTACATGGAAAAATATTGTCCTACTTGCAAAATGCATGGGCACACATCTCTTGAATGCAGGAAGAATAAAAAGAAAGAATGGAAGCCTAAAGAACAAGAAACTTCTTATCAACTGAAAAGAGTTGGTAACTCATATGTTTGGGATTACAACACATGGAAAAACTACACAGCATGTGGTAGATATGGACACATAGCATAAAACTGCATGAGAAAATGGATGAGAAGGTCTAGAAGCTGGACTAACCTTGGAATAGCATGCTTACACTATCATAAAGTTGGTCATCTAAGAAAGGACTATAGAGACTGAGTGACAGAGACAAGAAAATTTTCCAATGGAAATACCATTCAAGACATCAAGAAGATGAGAAACAAAATGTGGAGGAAAGATACAAAACTGATGATGCTGGACCAAGAAATATAATTGGTGACACCTTATCCAATGGATCTAGTGACATCACCACCCCCAACTAAGATGAACAAGTAAGTATGTAAATGAACTATACTAAGTTGTACTTTACATCATTCCATTATACATAGTTAAAATGCCAAACTAGCATGAATAAAGATTCACTATGGTATTACTTGTTATGAATTTGTCAATCCAATCTCATCGGTCAACACATACTAAGAATCATTGGTGTACATGAGAAAGCCAAGTTAAACAATGTAACCCAAGACTCATCGGTAATTATGTAAAAGACATTGAAGTCTTCGCCACTTATCGAGCACTGTCGATAAACCTATGAAAGTTCAAGTGACTTGTCACTTACTCCAAGCCAAAATTTTGTGTGATACCCGAGTGACTCCATCTTTGAACACTGAGAAGTGGGTAGAGAATTTATTGCACCACTTAGGGCATCATCTATAAAAATGTGATAGAATAGCTCATTTGATCACCAAGCGATTAAGAGTGAAATAGAGTAGAACAAAACTAAGCGACCAAATTGTAAAGCATTCCAAGAAGATTCACAACATTCAGATTCTTATCTTTATCAGCTACATCAGGTTAAAGTAAGTAACTAAGGACTCACTGAACTTACTGATATTTACGATAAAATCCCTAATTTTTTAGAAATGGTGGCAAACACTTCACGATTTTTCAAGATCAAGAATGCCAAAGAGAAAAAGATTAACTTAATCAAGAACACTACGTATGAGGAAGGAAAATATACAATCTGTCTAGAGGTTTCTTTGCAACCTGACTACACTAGATCATTTTTAGGAATACCACCTAGGGCTTTAATGATTGAGGATGACATGTCATACATACATTTCAAGATCACCGAGATAGGAGATCTTGAGGTTGAGCAAGCTTACAAGAAGCTTTGCACAAATGGAACCATCAAGGACGAACACAAACACATCAAGGTGAAAGGGCTCACAAATGCCCTAATATTCCTAAGGGAATTTAAAACTGAGTGGATTCAAATAGTGCTAAGTAGAGTGCACAACCAAAATATGTGGCTCGACGAGCCAAAATTGATCACCAGGGATGTCATACACGCAATGACTGATTATCCTATAACCGACAAGTAAAAATCACTCAAACATCCTCCTCACCCCAACATAGAAAATAATACAGGTGCAAAATGGGATGGAAGAGGATTGAAGGTAAATTCCATCAAAGATCCTGAAATGAAATTTGGTGCATGTGTGCTGGGATACAAGATATTCCAAGCCAGCAGGATGAAAAACATTGCATGTGGAGTAGTTGACACTGCCCATAAGATTGTGAAGAAGGGACTACAGTTAGATTGATCCAAGCTTCTACTGAAGTAGTTAGATGAGAACTTGAGGAAAATCAGGTCTACAAATTCCAATTCATGTAAGTTCAAATCACTTCTAATGTGCATGTTTTTCTACTTTCAAGACTTCTTTCCATCTATCGGTAATGTCAACTAGGATACTACCTGACAATGATAATTCAAATCAGTAAATTCATCAAGTCATGAGATGACAACTTTACATCAGTTATGGATGAATACTTTACTCAATCTAAGGACATGATGCAAAAAAGGATGAGGATACCAAAACAACTGGTAGAAGAATAGAAGACTGATATTTTTTTTATGGTGGACACCGGTAACACCTTTATCAAACCAGTTGTATCAAAGATAGCATGGTTAACACCACTTGACTATGAGATCAGCATAGATCAAGCCACCAATGTTATTGAAGCATTGTTAAATGAACCATTAGACAAGTAACAACCAAGGTTTGGAACCTATGAGGAAGCCAAGGAAAGAATAAGAACATGCTTAGATGTGAAAAAATTTGATAGAAAGAAAGACAAAATGGTAAAGACACTTAAGAAGAAGTTGTTAGTAGATGATGAAGAGTCAGAACAAAAGGATGACACCGAGGGAAAGTCACCCATTTGTGAAGAAGAATAATTGAGTGAATCTAAATCTATAGAGTCTGATGCACCACCACCACCTGCAAATAAACCAAGGACTACTGCTACATCAAGGACTAGAAGTCAAACAACTAAAGATGAAATTTCATCACCAGTAAAAAAAGGACAAGTGAGGACTTATAAAACAAAGCCTCAAACCGGGAAACAGGAACCAACAAAAAGAAGAAAATTCAATAGAAGTAAGGAAGATATTGAAGACACCGAACAAGAAGAAAACCCTGTTAAGAACAAAATTCCTACTACAATTAATGAGGTATGTGCTTCACTCATCAAGGAAGATTCAATAACTAACCCTAAGATTAGAAAATGGCTAACTCTGAATCCTGAGGATTAGAACAAGATAGAGGAAGAAATCATCACAACAATGTTTATATTTAAATATATACCGATATAGTTTGAAGGTAAAATGCCACAAGAACTTGTAGATAGATTATCGGTAAGGCAGATATTTGCATTGAATTTTGAAAAAAAAAATAAGGGAAAGAACCCTAGTTTATGTTATACCACCTAAGTCCAAAATGGAAGAAATTGAGGAAATGATGAAGTTACATTCAAAAAGGTTCTCAGCAAAATTGAGAGCTTACAAAGTCCTACAGGGAAACTTTATTGATCTTGACAAAGAAAGTGAGGATACTTGGAGAAAATTACTCAATGTACTTGAAAAAGACACAAGCCCCAAGAGAGCATTAGAACTCACTGACAAGCCTCATAATGAAGAAAATAAAGCTACACCAAACCCAGAGAATATTCCTATAAATGATGATGAGGATGTCACTCAAATTGAATTGAATACAAAAGAAAGCAAGGCAATGGATGACATTCCAAATATTATAAAATCATTAGGGCATACTGTAGATGATACAATCACAAATACAAATATCATAGATATCACCGGAGATGATCCTACAGATTAGGTAAAGGAAGATGAAGATGTCACTATTACCTCTAAGCAACCCAAGGAACAAGACACAATAGAGGATGCTGCATAGGTTAACATACTGAGATAAATACTATTATTGATACAAGCTATAAATATCATCTCATAAAAGGAGAAGTCACCTGAGCATGATGTAGGCATACTCAAAGATAAAGGTGAAGAGGAACCAAAAAACGCAACTGATGAATAGAATATAGATGGAGAGAAAAATGTAACAGATGGAGAACCAAAAGAAATAGATGGAGATCAGAAAGATAAAGGTGAAGAAGAGAAGCAAGGTGATGCCACTCCCAAGGATACTAAAGGAGGTGTTGTAGATAAGGCTAAATTTGATGTGGAGATGTCCACTCCTGACTGAAAGGTAGACACTGAGCGATAGGATAAAGGTACACATACTCCAAATCCTTTGCCAAGCACATCAAACCAAGCAAAGGAACTTGATATGGTACTACATACAGGTCCCTCCACAACACTTTCAAAGAAGAAGAAGAAAAAGAATAAGAATCTAGTTACATTGGAAGAGATCACGAAAATAATAGACTGTGATCTGAGGACATTGGATCTAGAGTCACTTACAAAGTATGCAAAACTTTGTAAAAGAAAAGCTATCCAAGACAAGCTTAAGATGGAGAAGAAGGATGCACGGGTACTAGAGACAACTAAGGAGATACTTCAGCAGATTGTACCTGATACCGACATTGATCAAAATGCTTCTATCATTGATCAATTATTCATTCTTACCAAAGCTATTACATTACAAAATGTGGATGCAGAGAAGGCCATAGAAGAACATGTAGAACAAAAATACCAATACAAATTGATAGAGAAAATCAGCCAAGAAGTGGTGGAGAACAAGGTAAAGCTATCTGAATTAGTAAATGAATTGGAACCAATCATTTTAGAAGCAATAGCCTTAGTTTAGTAGTTATGCACAATACAGAAATGCACTAAGGAGAATAATGAAAAGCTTGCATAGATAGATGCAGATCTCACTACTAGTGCACAAGGTCTCATAGCCACTAACAATGCAATCAAGTTCCATTATGAAAAGATAATGGAAGAAAATAAGTTGAGAAGAAAGATTCAAGAGGCAGAATCAACATTTAGAGATGAGGTAACCGAGATACAAGCTCTACTCCTACCCAATCTCACATTACTGCAACAACACATTACTATAGAAAAACAATTGATTGACACCCCAAAGATGTTTGTCACCAATAGCATCTATGACATGCACGCAAGAATTACATTGGAGCATATGAACCTAGAACACCTTCAGGAGAAATGGGAGAAAATGATGGAATAAATGAAGAAATCCCATTCCCACATTTTTTACAAGTTGTAAGTATTTATACATTTTCCCTTATTATCAAAAAAAGGGGAAAATGATACGATAAAGGGGGAGGTAATATGTGTCAAATAGGGAATTGATAAGGTGATAGGGGGAGCTAATAAGTGTGTATGCATATACATGTACTATACTAGAACATACATATAGGGGGAGTCATAATGACAAGGTGAACACATGGTGTACATACTAAACATTTTAGTTTTGCACATATCATTTTTTGATACTAATGTCAAAGGGGGAGATTGATGACATATTTTTCCATTAGTATGCAAAGGAAAATAGTTTTGAACCATCAGTAACACCAACACTGAAAGACAAGTTTAGTGCAACCTGATAGACAGCTTCACAAGGGAACTCGACAAAAATTTTTATTGAGGAACCTGACAGAGCAGGTTACAATGTAAACTGATGACACAGTTTACAAGTGCAACCCAAAAATTTTGAAGTGGAACCCAACAGTGTAAACTCACTAGAGGAACCAGATAGACAATTCATAGAGGAACCCGATAGGCAGACTACAGAGCAACCCGAGCACCAGTATACCGAGAGACAATTATAATCTTGAGAAATGTGGATCTGAATTACACATCAGATAAAACACTTGTGTTTTATATTTATCTTTTTTATTTTCTTTAAATCCATTTCTTGAGGGACAAGTAAAGTAATTATAATTTTTTAATCAGTCTAACTGATTAGAAACATGCAAACTAGGAGATCAAGATCAAGTTGTAAACCTTTGATCATAGAGTTATCATTGTTATGCATGAAACTCATTTAGGTAAAACTCATTATATAAATAGATGTGTAATTAATTAGAACAAATGATGTGATGATGATTGTAGCCGTAGACACTTCTATGGATCAAAGATAGAGTTTTATGTAGAAGGAAAACAAAAGATGAAATAGGTTATCAAGAACCAGATTCAAGGCTACCGAGAAGAATAGAGGTATTAATCAGTCACTATAGGTGACACATCATATTGTAATATTTAATGGATCTATTCTCAACAATTCTAGATTGCATACACTCAGGTTAATAAGTATTTTTGACTACATTCTAACAAGTGTAACAAATAGAAGAAATCCTTTGAGAAGGTGGATTTAACAATCCTTAGTAAATATCTTAACCAAGTGCACACTAAATAGTGTTGCTAAATCTCTTAATAGAGTATACCTTAACCAGTCTAAACATGTTACTCCTAATAGGGTAAGATCATCAGAAGTGATCAAACTTGTAAGCCTTAACTCAGCCCTTCCATTCTACAGATAGTGAAGTTTTGTGGGTTTCATCCCCACGACATTTTTAACCTTCTAACAAGGGTTTTCAACATTACCAAATCTTGTGTCATGTGTTATTACATTTCATGAATGTTTATATGAATGTTTACATGTAAATTTAGTTTATGAATTGATATAACATGCATAAGATAAGAATAACAGATATGGTTGGTAATGCAAGGAATTAATTACTAAAGGATTGAGGTTAATTGACTATAAATTTTAAGGGTACTGATTCACCCCTCCCCTCTCAGTACACACCATTCCATTATTTCCAATAGGTACTAGGGTGGGAATTACATCCTCCCCCTCTAGAATTAGGATTGCAACTAAAAGCCTACAAATAAATATCAATAAGAAGCTCTAACTCTACTAGCATCCTCCCATGTACTTGAGGTCTCATCATTGGGGTCCCATAGGACGCTTTTGTAATCTATGATGCGACTCCTAAGGGTCAAAGTACATTGTTGGAGAATATGTACTAGCTCCAAAGCTAGTTTCCCATCTGTGGCCTGTAAAGTGTTCCAATCCAATACATGAGTCAAATCAGGAATATACTCTCTAAGAATATTTACATGAAATACATCATGAATACATGCAAGGATAGGAGGAAGATTGAATCATTAAACAAGTGGTCCTATCCTCTCTAGGATATCAAAATAACCCATAAACCTAGGTGCCAACTTAGAACCTTTTTCATAATGGATAGGGCTCTTACATAGGTGGACCCTCAAGAATACTTTGTCTCTGACAACTAAATATTTATAAAATCTTTGAGTATCTGCATACTTTTTCTATCAATCCTGAGCTATCAAAAAATTCTCTCTAATTTTATGTACTTGTTGCTCCATATTTTGCAACATTTCTAGCCCTAGGAGTACTCTATCCTCTATGGGATCCCAACCCATTGGTGTTTGAGAAGGATTACCATATAGGGCCTAGAAAGGTGACATACCAATAGACCTTTGATATCCATTTTTATATGAAAACTCTACTAGGTTCAAGTAGTCTTCCCAGTGATTTTGCCTATCCATAACATACATTCTACGCATATCCTCAAGTACCTGATTAACCCACTCAGTTTTACCATCAGTCTCTAGATGATATTGTGAAATAAAGTTTAGTTGAGCTCCTAAGGCATGTTGCAATGAGGTCTAGAACTCTGACATGAATACTAGATCTCTGTCTAAGATAATATTTCTAGGGACACCATGCAACCTCAAAATATCCTTCATGAAGACTCTGGCTACTGAGGAAGTAGTATAGGAGGAATGCATAGGAGAAAAATGTGCTATCTTGGTCAATTTATCAATTGTGACCATGATTGTGTCATGTCTTCGATGACTGACTGGTAGTCTCATAATAAAATCCATAGATAATTTATCCCATTTCCATTTGGGAATAAGGTGTGGTTGAAGGATCCTTGATGGGTGATGGTTCTTTTCCTTAACCCTCTGACATTCCAAGCACCTAGCCACTAAATATTCTATATCCCTATTCATACCTAACCAAAAATATATTTTTTGTAAGTCATTATGCATTTTCTTAACCCCTAGATGGGCTGTATAGGGAGCATGATGAGCTTCTATCAAGATAACCCTCCAAAGGTCACTTGAGAGTGGTACATTAATTCATTTTTTCTATCTTAAAATCCCATCTAACTCTAAAGAGTAACCTAAGCATTTTCCTTCTAAGGCACATCTTGATTCCAATAATACTCTCACTTCTTATTACCACGTATCTAAAGGAAGTGTTTGAAAGATTTGAATTATCAAGTTGGTAGTAAGGGAGAGGGATGAAAATTCATGTCTCATTCTACTCAAAGAATCTTCTACCACATTCTCTTTTCCTTGAATATACCAAATCTCAAAATCATACTCACATAGAATTTTTGTCCACCTGCGCTACATGATATTAATATTCATTTGAGTGAATATGTATTGAATACTTTGATAATCTATGTGTAACTCAAACCGATGCCCTAAAAAGAAATGCCTCCATCATTTTAGGGCATGAACTATGGCTGACAATTCCAAATCATGTGTAGGGTAGTTAAGCTCGTGGTCTTTAAGTTTCTGAGACTCATAAGTAATAACTATTCCTTCTTGCATTAGTACCGCCCCTATGCCTTCCAAGGAAGCATCCGTACAAAATAAAAAGTTTTCTATGGGGTCAGGTATTGCCAAAATTGGGGCCCTAGTTGACTTTTCTTTTAATATTTTAAAGGCTTCTGAACATTTCTTTGTCCAAATATAATTCTTTCTGTTTCTTTATAAGGAAGTGATGGGGTGAGATAATCTAGAGAAACCCAAGACAAAATTTTAGTAATAACCTACCAGACCAATGAAACTACAAACTTAAGAGACATTGGTGGGTGTTGGCCATTCAAATATGGCTTGTATCTTTGCGGGTTCAACTATTATTCCTTCCCCTAAGATAACATGGCCAAGATACTTAACTTCTGTTTGGAAAAATTTGCACTTCTCTAAGTTGGCATACAACTCTTTTTTCCCAAAGGCATATTAGCACTTGTTCTAGATGTTGTTCATGTTATTCCATTGTTTTTAAGTATACAAAAATATCATCCAAAAATATTATCAAAAACTTATCCTAGAAGGTCATAAATACCCCATTCATGAGGTTCATCAATACTTAAGGGGCATTAGTAAGACCAAAAGGTACTATGGTAAAATCATAATGGTCATACCAAGTACATAAGATTGTAAAATTTATGTCAGCTTCATGGATTCTTAGGTGATGATAGCCCAAATTAAGATCAATCTTATAAAACACCTTTTCCCCTTTCATTTTATCAAACAAGTCATCAATACGAGGAAGTGGGTATTGATTCTTAATGGTTACTTTATTGAGCCATCGATAGTCAATACATAACCTAAGAGAGTCATCATTTTTCTTCATGAAAATAACTGGAGTACCCCAAGGTGACACACTGGATCTAATAAATCCCTTTTCCAAAAGTTCTTCTAATTGCATTTTCAACTCACTTAGTTCTTTAATTGTCATGCGATAAGGAGCCTTGGAGATGGGTTCTTCTCCTAGTACTAAATCTATGCATAAATCTATGTGGCTTATAGGAGGCATTCCTAGGATTTCTATTGGATATACATTAGAAAATTCTTGAAGCAGTGGGTGAACAAGTGCTATTTCTTTACTCTCCCCTTCGATAAGATCATTTATTAAGAAGACAAAAAGTTGACATCCCTTTTGCATGCATCTTTTGTGTTGCATTGTCGATATTATGTAAAGAGATATAGGTCATTGAATCCCAAAAATAGTTCTAGACTCACCCAAATCATCAACATAAAGAATGGTATTCTTTCTACATTCCAATCTTGCCTCATGAGCTTCTAGCCAATCTATCCCTAAGACAACTTCATAAGAACCATTAAGGGGAATCACTAGAATGTTGACCTTGGTGAAAAAGGGTCCTACTCCTAAAACACAACTTTGGAAACACAAACCTGTGGCTATTTTAGCCACTGAAGCTAGTTTCACCGTCCACTTAACTCCCTTCCCTATTGTCGCTACCCCATATTTATCTACTAAGGATGGAGATATAAAGCAATCAGTTAATCTTGAGTCAAAAAGGATAGAAATTGATTTACCCTTTAACAAACTTGTAGTCTCAATGATAGTGCCTTGGTGGTCGGCATGTCTCTACTCAATTGCAGCAAATACCATATGGGATCAGCCAACATCTCCTACAGTTGGTTTGGAGGTTGACTGATTTTGATTATTGGTGAAGTTGGTGTGTTGAGGACAATGGACTATAATATGTCCCTGCTGCCCGTAGGAAAAGTACCTTGTGATCCTCCCAAAATTCTTCAAAGAAGGTGCATTAGATTCATGATAACCCCCTTTACTAAAATTCTGAGAATTATGGGATAGTTGAGGAGTAAACCATTTCTAGGTATGATTATTATTACGGCTCTGTGGGTACTGAAACTTACCACTTCCTTGGTTGTTATCCTAAAATTTATTTTTGTGAAATTTGTGTCCCCCTTTAAAAGAAGATTGATGGTTCTTGGAGCTTGAAATCCCCTGATTATAGTTTCCCTTAGAACTTGTTCTGATGTTATTTTATTGATTTCCAAAGTAACCACCACTACCTGAATTTACCTCCTTTTCAACTAGAAAGTCTTTGGCTATAGCATCCCAGAGACATTTGGGTTCAAAGACTGCTACTTCTCCAGATATGCAACTATTTAAACCTCTAATAAAATGTTTTATAAGTATAGCAACATCATCCTTGTACCCTAAGAAGGGCTTACATTCATAGAATTTTCTCTTATACTCTTCTACAATCATGTTTTCTTGTTTAAGATGGTGAAATTCTTCCACCCTTCTCTGCCTCCATTGGTCATACATAAATTGATCCTTAAAACTTTCTAAGAAAAGTTCCCAAGAATAGTGTTAATGCTAACTTGAATCTTTTCCTCTTCCATACACCACCAAGTGGAAGAAAACTTCCTTAATTTCATGATGGTACATCTAACTGTCACATTACTACTAAAGGTATGCATGGAAAAACATCTTTCAAGATCAAACAACCATGTTTCCACCGAGGCTCCTCCTTCATTGTCATAGAAGAGAGATATCTTAACTCAGAGTAAGTCATTCATGTGGGAAATATACATCTTTTCAACATCTGGAACAATTTTCCTTCTCCTATGGCTTCTATCTCTTTCCCTAGCATTATGATGAGAATGGTTTTCCTCCTTTTGATTCACTCTTTTTTCAATGGTGTTGATCCTCATAATCCTCATTGGAACTTTCCTATTGATATATAGAGGAGGCATGTTGAACTCTTCCCTTAGCTCTTCCATGAGTGATAGGAGGCGTCCTGGAAGAGTAATGTAACATAAGGAAAGGGTAACTCTTTTACTAATATGCCATAGTAAGGAAAAAATTACTTAAATGTAAATAGACCCTAGATGTCCTAGTGTAAAATCTTGGGGCCCTGATACAAAATGTAATGCCCCGCCAGGGAACCCATAAGAACAAGGTCTAAAGTTCTAAGAAATTTTTTTTTATTTTTTTAAACAACAATTTTTTTTACTTTCTTCTTAAACCTCACTAAGATCATGTCCTTAAAGGTTTCCTTAGCGTACGTTACTAAATTAATACTTTTGATCTAATTACTCATCTTATGAATTCATTTTCTAACTACTTTGCTTAACATTTAGCTTTTAGAAAAGATATGTGAGAGAGAGAGAGAGGATAGAAATTTTCACAATTTGGATCATTTATTATGACATTCCATTTACAGAAGAACATACCCTTATGATATTCCTAAAAAATACCCTTCCCATTTACATAGCATCTCTTTATTTTAATTTATATTACAATTACATCATGTTTCCCAATAGGCTTACAAAGGATAATTGCAATTGAATATCCAAAGCATAGAAGTATATGAAATCAAAGTAGAGATCTTCATCAACAACTGAAACTGAATCCAAACCAATTTATCTTTGGACCATGAACAATACCTCAAAAAATATGTCACCCAACCATGTGAAACTATGAAGTTCCACCCTAGAAACCATGTAACCCTAGTCCCATTTTTTACTAAGGATCCACCCTAGTAGTTACTCATGGTCCTGGTGCTCCAATAAGGTCTATGTGGACTATAGAATTACTTATCTTTTATTATGTTTTAAAAACCCCCAAGTTCATTTTATGGTTTTCACTGAATTAAGAAATCACCCACAGGATCCCCTAGTAACCTCTTTGGGTCCTTGAACCTATGGTGAGAAAATCACCTAGGGTATCTATTAACCCTACCCAAACACATCATTAAAGGGGTTGAACATCTCTAAACACCCATTACATGAGGTTCAGAACTCTCTCATGTGATCCCACATCATCAATACAAGCCCTATCATTAACCATTGATCAACTAAACATAAAAATTGAGTGTGGATTTATAAAGGATAAGAATCTATACATGTGGTTACCTTATGCAAGGAGAGAGAAATATAAAAGAGAAAAATAGGTGCAAACATGGATTAGATCACTCGTACAGAAGTTGCAAGTCAAAAACCATAAAATACAGTGCAAAAAATGAAAACATAGAGCTTGAATCCAATACAAGTATATAGTAGTCCCCACATGAGTATACAGGGGTCCCTATACAAGTAAAAATGGGTTCCCATATGATTAAACATCTCCTTTCATCCAAACTCATACG
Organism: Thuja plicata; assembly: GCA_018584345.1. Taxonomy (NCBI): domain Eukaryota; kingdom Viridiplantae; phylum Streptophyta; class Pinopsida; order Cupressales; family Cupressaceae; genus Thuja; species Thuja plicata. The sequence continues at coordinate 755,165 of MU226234.1, forward strand.
AGATCCTACCCCGAAGCTCAAAAACTCATTCTAAGATTGAATGTAGGACAAGAATTAAGCATGATGAGAGTCCTGGGAAGGTTTTTTAAGGTAGACCCATTTGAGGTTCCCCAAATCTACATCCAGGTCTTTCATTAAACTCAATTCAATCCTTCAATTCCATCTAGTACTTAATTCACAAAGAGATTAAATTAAGAAAAGTCCTTCAATCTGTACAAATGCTAAGTAACAAAAAGCAGTACAGAGAGACACTCTAGACTTTCCAGAACTAGAAAATATCATAGATTTATAATCACACTCAAATTCTTATGACACACATCATAAAAAAAGACAAGTATTATTCCAAATTACATATTCAATTAATTAAAATACCATTCATTTCTAAAACATTCTTTCTTTTCCAACAAGATGCATCCACAAAATCTATTTCCTAAACAACTTATGAATATATATATTAATAAAGAATCAAATAAAATTAATATACACCCACACAAATACCAAAAAAAGGAAATTCTTCCTGGTTCCAGACCCTACCTGGAGTCTTGCTGAGAAACTATTGGTGTTGAGCAATCCACAACTCTTCCACCTCTTATGCAGTCCAGGATCTTCCTTCCAAACTATAGGGTAGAATTTACTTCCTCTCTGAAATTACCACCCATCCCTTTTGAGATTCAAAAAAATTTCCCTTCCTACATAAAATCCTCCTTCCAATTCTTCTCCAAAAATATGCCTAGTTAAAATATCCTATCATATGGTTGGAGGGGTTTCTTTACGGGAAGCAATGACTCCAACAAATATAGTTCATTCAACCAAAATAATTAAAACAACTCTCTCACATTCTTGTGAACCTTAATTAAAAGTTTTAAAATTTTAATTAACTTTATTCACTTTAACAAGTAAATAAGTAAGATAGAGACAAGTAGGATTACCAAGAACTCACATAGCCCAATGGTAACAAGTTATCCTAACTCTTAGGAGGTCTTGGGTTTGAAACTCCTAAATAAGCTAGTTTTGTTACTTAAGAAATTTACTTTTATCATGTTTATTAATTTCATTTTACTATACAAATCCCTTATTTACTTTACAAGCATATTCTCACATATTAGTACATTTGCACATTCAAATATACATATACAAATATTTATATACACTTAGGTATATATGTATGCACCCATATATACATACACATAGATAATAAATTACATCATATAATCCAATACATTCATATTTATATTTATCTTATGAGAACAAAATATTGAGAATCAGAATACAAAACATAATGATATGTAAAAATAAGACATAATCTCTTGAAAACACATAAATCTTAAAATTAAAAAAATAATAATAATACTTACCAACCAAAGAATAGGATGACTTCCCTAAATATGAACCTAAGTCAATAAGGATTTCTTGAGAGAACCTTGGTAGAACCCCCTCAACAACAACAATGTTCGAGGATTTGAAGGCATGCTGGTGCAGGGCACCTCTTGAAGACATGAAAGGGGTCACGTGGATGGCCTATGAAGGATAAAGGACCTATAAGGTCATTTTTGTGATGTAAACATGGTCAATAGTGCCATTAAAGTTCATTTGAGTCAATGTAATCAAAATTTCCAATACAGGCAAATGTGGCCTAAAATGGATAATGCAAGGGTTAAATGGGATAGGTTAAGGATTTGGGTTAAATTCATATTTTTAAGGTCTAAAAAAGAATATTTGAATGTAATTGAGAAATATACAAATATAGGATTTAAAAACAATATAAGATGTCAAGGTTGATAACTTGTTGTCAAAGTTGACAACATGAGATAAGGGAACAAATCCGATTAGAGTTGGTAGTTTAAGGATGGTTAAGTAGTTTGAGTCAGTTCCCACAGTTGGGAACAAGTCTATATATGTTGAAAATCTTGATGAGGAGGCATGGGGGTCGATGTCATAAGTTGGTGATCAATAAAAATAGTGTTTCCTGCATAATCTCTATTCTGATCAGCAATACAGTCAACTTTCTAGCATTTTCTCATTAGTAGAATGGCAACCATTTTGTGAACCCTGCATTTGATCTGATGAAATCTTGAAGAAACATTCATTTCTTTTTTATTTCAATCACTTTCATTCAGTATTAGCTAAGACATTTGAATTTGTGTAAAAACTATGAACCCTCAGTTTTAGAATATACAGATATCAATAAAAATGTAAAATCTCTTTGGGATTACATTGTTTAAGCCAAAAATTTGGTGGTATAAGGGATGAAATAATGTGTTATAATCCACCAAGTTTGAAAGAGAACCATATTGCAGGTGGCACATGTTTTGAATGGAGAAGGATAGAGGTTTGTTGAAGGGGAATAGATCAGTCATAGAAATTACAGTCTCTGTGCAGGGGCAATTTCTCACAATGTAGGATTTTCCTCAGTTTAGGATATGTTTTGAGGAAGTAAGTTTGTTAGAATCGCACTAGAGCAATTGGCTAAATGTTGATAGGTTTAAAAGTTACTGACAACAGAGTGCGGCCTAGACAAACAAAACCAGTAAGTTTCTTATTTGGACATTATTGTATATGTTTGATCAAATAAACATCATTTGATGGTGTGTATATAATGAAAGTTGTTTTTTGTGGAAGAGGAAAATTTAATGAATCATCCACATAATTGGATTGGATATCTAATGAAGTTGGCATCATACTTAAGGATGGTATTTTTTGTAACTAGTGATGATAGCCAGTCCCAAGATTTAGGCCTTATTGTTTTGAAGTAATATTTGATCAAGGAGAGATCAACCCAGTGTGAATGAGATGTATGGGATCACTAGGCCTCTACATAAAGTGGTATTAAAGACTAGAAGATTCCTTTGGGAGAGATATTTGGAGGAGACAATCTAATATTTTTCAGACCTAGAGTCCTTTGTTGAACCCTTAGAGTTGAATTATCCTTTGAGAGCTTTCCAAGGTGGTGATTCTAAGTTGAATGAATCCTAGATTGAAGATGAAGTGTGGAGAAATTTTTTTCTGACATCAGAGTGATATAGCAGAGATGGTGATCATCAATGCATATTTGGATGAAAGGTACATTGTGGAGCCATGCATATTCAAGACATATTATAAGTGCGAGAACAAAATTTGTAAAGTTATAGTTTCAAATGGTGTGTTTTCAAATTTTGTTTTCATTGAGATGGTCAATAAGTTGAATTTTCCAAGGATAATACATGAGAGACCATATAGGGAACGTGGGATAAATGTGGAAGACCAGGTTGAGGTGACAGAGAAAGCACAAGTACATTTCAACATTGGGCCATATGACGACATCCTATGGTGTGATATCACTCCAATAGTGGATTGTCATTTGATCCTTGGGAGTGCATGAAAGATGGATAAATGTACCCTACATGATGAGGTAAAGAACACTTACACATTCTTGGATAGAGGAAGAAGAGTTGAGTTGAAGCCCTTGTAAGAAGAAGAGGTGTCTTGGAAATTAACAAGCACTATTGGTATTTTGGAGTAGAATAGATTCTTGAAGAGTAAAGGGCAGGAAGATGACAAAAGGATAGAAGAGAGGGTTAGTAAGAATGTTGATGGAAGAATTGAACAATTAGTTGAAGAACATATGGGTAGTTTCCAAGAAGAGCATCAAGTTGAGAAGTAGGAGGGGTAGTTTAACATCTAGGAAGATGGAAGAGAGTTTTTAGAGGTTGTTATTATTGATGATGAGAACAAATTTTCATGGTTTTCTAATGGAGGTGTTGGTTGTATGGATGAAGGCATCAAAGTTGGGATAGTTAGATTTCCATTGAAGGTTAATTTTGAGCAGAAAGAGGATAGGGCTATGAAAGAAGCCATAGATGAAGTGTTTGCATGCCAAGGAGAATGGCATTGGGAAGATTAGTTGAAAGAGGTCTCAAGGAAGAAAGGGGCCTTAGACAGTGAAGAGTTAAATCTCTTGAGCACAAAGTTGAAGAGGGAAGCCACAAGTTGGCATAAGAAGGTTGGGAAGAAGATAGTTTGGCCTGTGAAAAGGCTTATTGCAGACCCCAGTGAGAGGGCTCAAGGAGTTGGTTGTGAGGAGACAATGCAGGTTACTAAAGGTAGAAAGAAGAAAAGTGTTCAAATACTTGAAGGAGAGATGGATTTGTGGAATAAATTAGATACTATAGTGGAAGAATGGAAAAGCAAGGGTGGTGTAGTGGAAGAATACCTAGGACAGAGGCAGGAAGTTGTAGCAGCAAATGGTCATGAGAAGACCTTAGTGACTGGATTTTTTCTAAGTATGGAGATCTCACAAGGAGTGTGTGAGAAAGAAGATGGAGTTTTGAAACTAATGGATGAGGAAGTGGTGCACCAAAAATATGTTTTGGTGAATGTGAAAGATTTGGTATTTCTTTTTTCTATCCCTTTTGTGACATGTTTGCAGGGGTTTTATATTGTTGACCATGTGAATGATCATGTTGCAAACATGAGTGATGGAAAATTGAGTGCTTGACATGGGTGTAAAATGTTTGGTTTTAGGTGCATGGAGCCATAGGATAAAAGATCCATTTTTGTTGCGGTTCCTCAACTAGCAATGCCTAAATATTGGAGGAAAAGAAAGAAACCACTAATCCAAGGGACTTGGATTGTTTTTGTCCTTGGCAGTATGGTGTCGAGCACCTCTTGAAGACATGAAAGGGGTTGAATGGATGGCCTATCAAGGATAAAGGACCTATAAGGTCATTTTTGTGATGTAAACATGGTCAATAGTGCCATTAAAGTTCACTTGAGTCAATGTAATCAAAATTGCCAATACAGGCAAATGTGGCCTAAAAGGGATAATGCAAGGATTAAAAGGGATAGGTCAAGGATTTGGGTTAAATTCATATTTTTAAGGTCTATAAAAGACTATTTGAATGTAATTGAGAAATATAAAAATATAGGATGAAAAAATAATATAAGTTGTCAAGGTTGATAACTTGTTGCCAAAGTTAACAACATGGGATTAGGGAATAAAACCGATTAGAGTTGGTAGTTTGAGGATGGTTAATTAGTTTGAGTCAGTTCCCATAGTTGGGAACAAGTCTGTATATGTTGAAAATTCTAATGAGGAGGCATGGGTTTCAATGTCATATGTTGGTGATCAATAAAAATAGTGTTTCCTACATAATCTCTATTCTGATCAGCAATATAGTCAACTTTCCAGCATTTTCTCATTAGCAGAATGGAAACCATTTTTTGAACCCAAAATTTGATTTGATGAAATATTGAAGAAACATTCATTTGGTTTTTATTTCAATCACTTTCATTTAGTATTAGCTGAGATATTTGAATTTGTGTAAAAACTATGAACCCTCAGTTTTAGAATATACAGAGATCAATAAAAATGTAAAATCTCTTTGGGCTTACATTGTTTAAGCCAAAAAATTGGTGGTATAAGGGGTGAAATAATGTATTATAATCCATGAAGTTTGAAAGAGAACCATATTGTAGGTGCCACATGTTTTGAATGGAGAAGGATAGAGGTTTGTTGAAGGGGAATGGATCACTATCATAGAAATTATAGTCTCTGTGCGGGGGCAATTTCTCACAATATAGCCATTGGATTTTCCTCAGTTTTGGATATGTTGTGAGGAAGTAAGTTTGTTAGAATCTCATGAGAGTGATTGTCTAAATGTTGATAGGTTCAAAATTTACCAACAATAGAGTGCGGCCTAGACAAACAAAACCAATAAGTTTCTTATTTGGACAATATTGTATATGTTTGATCAAATGAACATCATTTGATAGTTTGTATTAAATGAAAGTTGTTTGTTGTGGAAGAGTAAAATTTAATGAATGATCCAAATAATTGGATTGGAGATCTAATGAAGTTGCCATCATAATTAAGGATGGTAGTTTTTGCAACTAGTGATGATAGTCAGTCCCAAGGTTTAGGCATTATTGTTTTGAAGTAATATTTGATCAAGGAGAGATCAACCCAATGTGAAGGATATGTATGGGATCACCAGGCCTCTACATCACATGCTCAAACCTATTTAACCAGGTGGAGTCGATGCTTAGAACCTACATCCCGCATCATCAAGAGAAGAACAATATATACACCAATATATATATGTGTGTGTGTGTGTGTATGTATATAGATATGTTTATGTATATATATATATACATATTATGTATATATATATACATATATATATATACATA
>MU226234.1:761382-772770 GCA_018584345.1 Thuja plicata
TATATATATATATATATGTATATATATATATATACATATATACATATACATATATATATACATATATACATATATATATATATACATATATATATGTATATATATACATATATACATAATATGTATATATATACATATACACACACACACAAATAGACAATGGAAGAAAAGGAGGGGGAGTGCAACATCGTGTAGATCTCTCATAGAAGTGACTATGACTGCCTCTCCTCACCCGGCAAGCACATTAGACAATATTGATATTAAAGCATAATTGGGTTAGCATGGTCAATTCCAAAATAATCATAACCTCGTCATGTAGAAAAATAAATGAATTATATTTATGAACAATATAATCATGTTATAAGAAAGATGCCATGCAAATGTCTTAAATCATTTATTATAAAACAGTTTCATTATCCAAATATATACTCATAATATCTCATCATCCAATCACAATAAACAAAACATGGAATCCATAATAACCAAAGTAATAATCTTGTCAGTCCAAAGTATAAAGGCACTAGGGTGGGCATTACAATATCTCTAACATTTGCATGTGTGAAGAGGGAGATTATGCCCCCTTGAGAAAATAATGCAAAAAAATAATTTTTTGTGCAATTTTCTCAAAAAAGGGAGAAGGGAGGAAGAATAATTACTTTTCTCTATGGGCCATCTTTTTTTTTCTTTGACGCAACGCCGTCCTCAACACCGCATAAAAGAGGGGCAAAATATAGACATCTAAAATTGTCCCTGTACACTTATATTAATTTAATTAATATTCCCTTACCATTATATTTAATTATAATTTAATTAACTATTTTTTTACATTCATCTATTGATTTAATTAAATTAATTCATTATTCTATGGTATCTAAAGTTAATTTAAATACCCTTCCCTAATATATTAAATTTATATTTAATATATGATTTTCCAAAAAATCCCCCTTTAAATAAATCTTATTTATTTATTCCCTCCACATTCTAATAATCTACTAAACTATAATTAATCTAAATCTTATTTGGATTAATCCTAAATCTAGCCTAGATTCCTAATCTATACCCATCACTATCCCCCCTAAGCCTACTCCTCTAATTAATCTTAGATTAATTAACCTAATTTTTTTATTCCTACAACAATTAACCTCCCAATGGTGCTCACACATGTGTGAGCACCTCTCCTATGAGAGTTGTCCTTTCCCTTTTCCTAAAATGACCAAAGACATTTCTCTTACATGTTTTTCCCCCTTTCCTCTTTGGAAGATGCTCAACATGTGACTCACTTTGGGTCTCCTGCCCTCTTACACTTGTCATTGAGCCATACTTTTCAAGATTTTATCACACATGTGTGAGAAAATCTCCCTCTTCTATGACCACTCCTTTATACCATGTGGAATCTATGTGGATGCCACATAAGATATACCTCATCCAAGCCCTCCAAATATCTATAAATAGGAGGTCTCACTCCTTGCAAATCATCTTTTATTTTTGCATTGTTATCATGATAGTTTAGTTCTAGAGTTTTTCATGAGTTATTAGCATTTTATAGCTTTAATCTAGATATTACATGGTAGGATAATGGAAATTTTTTTATCTTAGCTTGTTTCAATCTTGCATACCATCATAGTTCTTACTTTTAATCTCATTTGCATTGTTGATAGTTTGAGACAAGTTCCTCATACTTGTTCTTGAGATCTTTATCAATCCATTTAGTTTTGAATCTTTTAAATCATTCACTATCATTTCTTTTTCATTCAATAAAAGTGGGATTTATCTATTGTGTTGGGAGAGCACACCCACAACCCTATTTAAGAAAAAATAAACAAGGCTTGGGTGCCCTTGTTTGGCTTATCAAAGGTTATGGTGGAAGCTTTGTTTTCAGTATGCTTTTGATATGTTAATGTAGATTAAATGATTTATATGTCTAGCGTTTGCATGTCTAAGTGTGCTCACAACAGGTAGGTTTTCATCATATATAGGTGGTTTTAAATATTAGGACAAAGGGGAAAATATAGATGGTCAAGATAGAAAATTCAATTTGAATGGTTGAGATAGAAAAGGCTATTAGTGATCCATGTTGTCCAAATAATCTCACCTCATTGGTTGATTAATCTTTTGTACTTTTGTGATAGGTGAGATAAATAAATTTAACAATTTAAACAATTAATTGATTTAGCCATGTGTAGGATTTGAATGGGTTTGAATCAATTTCATTGAACTATATAATTAATTGATTTAATCAATCACATAGTTATTTGACCCTTTTGTTTTATTAATCTAACTTGGCTTGATTTTGAATTAATTCATGCTTTGATCAATAATTACTTAATTTTCCTCGCTTGAATTTGTTGAACTTTATTTGACCAATTTAGTGTTAGAAATAATTTATTTCACTTATTAACTAAATAATTTGATTTAATTATTAAGTCACTTATTATCTCTAGTTCACTTAAGCTAAACTTTAGCCATATAATAATTAATTATATTATTAATTATTAACATGCAACCTAGACTTTCCCTTTTTAGGGTTTTGATCACCTTTTATAAGGTTTGATCTCTTTGTATTTGAAAATCAAATTAATTATGATTGATCTTGAATCATCTTGTATTCTATATTTTTTTATTGAATCAATTGAAGATGTTTCCTCTATCACACATCTATTGTTTTTGGCCTCCATTGCTTTTGCTTCTCTCTCTATGATAAGTGTTTGCATGCAGGTGACTCTTTGGAGTTGTAGGTTTGATATTTTTCATCAACTCTAATATTTAGGGTGTATACAATCCATTATGATACATTAGGACCACTTATAACCCATTAGTTTGTCGTATGACTGTTAATGTGTTCTAAGGGGTCCTAATGGGTCCTTTTGGGTCCTAATTTGTCCTAAGGGGTCCTAAGGGGTTCTAATGTGTCCCAAGGGGTCCTAATGGGTCCTACGGGGTACTAGGACCACCTAGGATCCATTATTACCCCTTATGATACATTAGGACCACTTAGAACCCATTAGTGTGTCCTATGATGGATAATGTGTTCTAAGGGGTCCTAAAGGATCATAATGTGTCCTAATGGGTCTTAATTTATCATAAGGGATTTTAATGTATCCTAAGGGGGCCTAGGACTACTTAACACCAATTAGAACATATTAGGATCCCTTACAACACACTAGGACCCCTTAGGACACATTAGTGTGTCCTACGATGGTTAATGTATCCTAAGGGGTCCTAATGGGTTCTAATGTGTCCTAAAGGGTCCTAATGCATTCTAAGGGTTGTAATTTGTCCTAAGTGATCGTAGGATCACTTAGGAACCATTAAAAACCATTAGGACACACTAGGACACTTTAGGACACATTAGAACCCTAAAGTGTGTCCTCTGATGATTAATGTGTTCTAAGGGGTCGTAATGTGTCCTAATGGGTCTTAATGGGTCTTAAGGGGTCATAATGGGTCCTAAGGGTTTCTAGGATCACTTAGGACACATTAAAACCCCTTAGGACACATTAGGACCCACTAGGACACATTATAAGCCATTAGTGTGTCCTTCGACAATTAATGTGTTCTAAGGGGTCCTAATGGGTCCTACTGTGTCCTAATGGGTCTAACACATCCTAAGGGGTTTTAATGAGTCCTAAGTGCTCCTAGGACCACTTATGACCCATTAATACCCATTAGGAAATATTAGGACACATTATAACCCATTAGTGTGTTTGACGATTAGTGTTTTCTAAGGTTTCTTGATGGGTTCTAAGGGGTCCTAGGACCACATAGGACCCATTATGACCCGTTATGATACATTAGGACCACTTAGAACTCATTAGTGCATCCTACAATAATTAATGTGCTCTAAGGGGTCCTAATGGGTGCTAATGTGTTCTAATGGGTCTTACTGGGTCTTAAGGGGTTATAATGGGTCCTATTACAACCTCTTAGGATAGATTACAACTTGTCAGGACACATTAGAACCCATTAGTGTTTCCTACAATTATTAATGTGTTCTACAGGGTATTAATTAATTATAATGTTTCCTAATGTGTCCTGAGGGGTCATAATGAATCCTAAGGGGTCCTAGGAACACTTAAGACCCATTATGACCCCTTATGATACATTAGGACCACTTAGAATGAGAAAATGGCATTAGTAATCACTTCTTTTTATGTTTAGTTTTATAAAGGGTGTACACCCTATAGAACACACACCCTATTGTATTTGGGGGACCAAAAAATAATTTGGCATCCTTTTGTTCCTCTCTCTCTCTGATTCTCCCTCTCTCCCCCCTCTTCCATTCTCCCCCTCCCTTTCCCTCTCCCATTCTCCCCCTCCCTTTCCCTCTCCCATTCTCCTTCTCTCCCTATGTTATTTACGATATGTCTTAGGGACAAGAAACATTTTTACATAAGAAAAACATGTACGAGTTCTATAAAACTATAGACATGGTGCATTTAAGACCAATATGGTGCACCAATGGAAAAAAAATAGTTCTTCATAACCAAAGTGGGTTATGGAGAAATTTTAGCTCTTCATAACCCATGTGGGTTATGAAATTGTTTTAGTGCTTTTCAATTGGCTTGATTTAGGCTCAATTTCCCCTATCCAAGCAATTTCAAATTTTAAATAACATGCATGAGTTTTCTGAAATTTTTTTATTTTTTTAATCATGTGGCCACTTTTCTACCAACATCTTGGTGCACTTACCCTTGTGACGATTGGGTGTTTTTGGATGTTTGGTGTTTCTTGTATGTGCATGACTGGCTAGGCTACCCTAGTGTCAACAACACCATTTATTTTCACATTCTTGTTCTTGGACTAGTATTTGGATTTGTCATAAGATGTTGAATTACTGGTCTTTTTCTTAAAGTCTCCCTTTAGGATGAGGGATCATTTTTCCTTTACCCCTTTCTTGGATAGCTCTTCTAAGGACTCAATATGATGGGACTTTAATTCACACATCATGTCTAGCTAACAATTTTTGATGAACATATGGATCTTTTATTTTATGGGTATGTCAAAATATGCCTTGGAGGAAACATTCCTCTAATGTTGTAGAAATGAGGAAAACTTATCTTCTCTCTTCTTCTTTGTAGCGTAGAGATCATGGATTAATGTTATTTCAATGACGATGTTGTGTGAATAGTGTTATATGAACTTTTAAACTAGTTCATTAATCCATTATTGTATCTTAGGAGGAAGTCTAGAAAACCACTCCATGGATGACCCACCAAGACTACATGGAAAAAGTCTCATTAGGTAGGTGTTATCATATGTTACTTCTATGTAGGATGTAAAAATTTCTTGTATATGGTCTCAGGGATCATCCTTTTCGTTGTACCTGTTGAATTTAGGTGTCTCAAAGTTGTGTGGAAAAGGTGGAATGTGTAGCATCCTATCAAATGAATAAGGACTAAGGTCGACTGATGTGTAAGACCTTTTTGGAGTTCCTGTTTGCAAATTTATGACCTGTTTTGGAGGGTTATAAGTTGTTGAGAAATGACTTCATTGGGAATCAGTGTAGATGGAAATGTGTTAGGATCGATAAATTGGATCCCACTATTATAGGATGGTTTATGATTGAATGGGGGTTCGTACCCCATTTTTGTATGTATCTGAAGCACATATAGTGGTGGAACATACTGATGTGGTGGAACATACAAAGATTGTGGAACATATTGGGATGGTGTTGTAGGATGGGAAGTGTTGGACCCAATTGCTTCACATTATTTTAAAAAGGTAGAAATAATCCATGAATTATTCAGGTTGATGGAAGGTTGTTGTTGAGGTGCCCCTTGATTGATTTGGGGAATTCCAAAATTGGAAGGAACACCTAGTTGGAAACCACTAGGAATTTAATGATGGGGTACCTGTTGAATGATTAGGGGTTGTCCTTGGTTATTCATGATTCTTATTTAAAGAATGCTAGGATTCTGACCTTGGGGATCCATATTGGAAGTACCCACTAAATGATTTAAGGACAATATATAAGGTGTTGTTGTGGTGATAGGTACACTATACGGGGGTGGAAAAATCAAAAATAGAGGACTATTTTATTGAGTCCCAAGTGTAGTGGAAGATGTGGTAACTTGGAATACACTTTGAGGGATACTGCTAGATGGTAGGGTGGAATTTTAGCTAAGTAGGTGCACTTAAAGTGACCCATGATGATGGCATGTATGTTTTGTCTAGGAAGGTTAATGTGTCGAATCCAAGAGGTGACTTAGCACTATTCTATGAAAGTAATTTAAAGTAAGGATTTGGTTTAGTTTCCAATATGGATCCTATGACAGTTATTACCCAAGAGTTTATTAAGGCATCACTAGTCTCTTCGTTGTTGAATCTAGCCCTATTGTTTTAAAGTGAGAACTCATCTTCTAGTGGAAGTATGGGAGGTAATTGTGGCAACTTTTGTTTTCTCTTGATGTTGGACTATCTTAGGTGCATTTAAGTCAAGTCTTAGGGTCCTCTAGATAGGAAAGTCAGTATTGTGTGTGTGAATATTGTACCTACAAATCTACAACACAACACTTCAGTATGTAATTAGATCAATGGTTCGTACATCAAAATCAATTGAAAAACATAGTAAACCAAAGGAAATTGACATATTTATTCCTATCTAGAATGACTTTTATCTATCTATGATATTGCTCTCAGAAATTTGTATTAGATCAGTGACCATTCAATTCTAGAATGGAAGATTTAAACTAAATGTCATTGGAATGCATCTAAAGTAATCAAATTAAGCTTGATTCAAATTAATCGGGTATGAAATGAATTCATTTACTAAACATCTAGATTCAATTTAGTAGCATAAGTCTAATTCAAAATTCTAAAGTTGTTGGATCATTTGAGCTCAAAATTCACTCCTTTTAAAGAAAATGAGGTGAATGAGTGGTATAGATTGATTCTTGGTGATTGATCAGGATTACTCCTAGTTTGATCCATGTGAGGTGGTCCATGTGTGTCAAATCCCATTGGTTCATAGGTTATTTTTTCATTTAGTGGTGTGTTGCAATTTAGAACCATTTTTTAATTCATTTTAATTAATTAACTTAGCTAAGCAATTTAATGAGGTTGATTTAATTAGATAAGCCAAGGTAATCAATTAAGAATTAATGATAGATTTAGTCATGGTTAATGCTTGATTTTAGGGATTTTAGTGATTTTAAATAATTATGTTAATAGTAAATTAATCAGATTAGCATAATTAGGAGGAATTTTTGTAATTAAGGCAAAAGGGGGTCTCAGGTTATAAAAGCCTAATTTAGGGTGGTTATATGTTCGTGTCTTTGAATTGATGTGTGATCGGCATAGTGATTCCAAGAACATTTTATGTTGACCTCAAAGAATAGTTTGGTGATTGACAATTTTGAGCTTGATTGAATGAAATTTCAGAGATGATACCAATCTTGAACTTGATTGAATTAAGATTTATAGTACCAACTTTGAACTTGATTTAACAAAGGTCAATTGGAGAGATCAGTTCTAAACTTGATTGAACTAGAACTAATGGTACTAACTCTAAACTTGATCGAATGAAGATCAGTATGAAGCTATTCAAAAATTTGTTGTGATGAAGCTGAAAACTTTATAGATTGATCTAAAATGGTTAAGAAACCATAGGCATAGATAATCAAATTGGTGTGATTATTCAATAGTCCCAACTTGATTAAAGGAAACTGGCAGGCTCCTCTTGATTTGATGAAGTAAATTTGATAACATTTTGATTTGGAATCGTTGATTGTTCATATGTGAGAAACTGATTGAATTTAGGTATGATCATGATCCATCAAGAATGAAATTGAAATAAATCCCGCATTTGACATGGATGAGAAAGTGATGTGAAATATGACTGGATCAATAAGAATAAATTATGAGATTGAGTTGGAGTGAAGATGCGTTGAAGAGAATAAATTTTGACCAAGTTTGACTACTTGAAATGAAAGATCTACATAATTTGAAATGATGTTAGACCAAGATTTTGATGAAATAACATCTATTTGCTATTGAGGAACAATGGAGAACACTTTTCTGAGCTTTGCGTAACATTTTCTGCATATGTGGATCAATTTTGCATTTGTTTGTAGGACGTGAGTAACTCTTCTGAAAGTATTAATGTGTTAAAATAATATGATATTTTCTTGTTTGGTTGTGATCTCGAAATATTTGATGAGAAAATGATAAAATTAGGACAATTTGCGTAATGTTTCTTAGGTCAAAATAGCCTGAAGGGAGTTAAAATAGGCCCAAAATGTCAATTTACCTATTCATTTTAACTTTTTACCATACTGATTTCTTGAGATCTAAAGAGAAGATGGTAGTCCCCATGGAGAAGCATCAATTTGAGCTCATTCATCGACATCGTAGACCCACAATTTACGCACCCCCGGTGAGTACTTAGAGAAATTTTATTTTACGCCTTTCATTCAATTTTTTTTGTATTTTTCACATGTGATAGGCCTTAAATTCTAGGGTTGCATCCAGTATTCTAGATTGCATGTTGCCAATCATGTGTCACATCTGAAAAAATACCAAATTTTGGATTGTATTTCATTGAAATAGGATCACATCTTGGTGTCATCAGAGGGTCATAATTTGTCAATTTACACCTTGTTTTAAAACAAAAATCCAGCATTGTGTCCTATTAAAATAGGATCGCACCTGATAGGTAGAGTTGCATCCTGTGAGAACATGATTGCACACAGGATGTAGGATCACATCCTATTAGAACATGATCTCATCCCATAGGAGTGTTGCATCCTATCAGAATAGGGTTTCCTTTGGTAAAAGTCATCATATTGCTGATCTTGGAGTACACTGATGAATTTTCCTTATCATTCTAGTCATAAATATATATTTGTTTGATCGTTTAGCAGTTTTTGTAGGTTACTATGATCTAAAAACTAATATCCTTGCTTTATGTCTTGCAAAATGGATTAGGGATTGTGTCATTTCGATGTTCAAGGCATGTGCATGTTCAAGCCCTATCAGAGAAATTGACTGATGATGAGCGGCACCTTGTGGATCATTTAGGATTAGGTAGTTTAGTGTATTTACCTGATATTTGGGTAAATCAAGGGTTTTTGATTTATCTTGCTGAGAGATGGCACTCATAGCACAACACCTGCCACCTGCTGACAAGTGAGATCATTGTCACACCATAGGATGTGTGGCGTATCATGGGCATTCATGTTATGGGATGACAGGTTCATTATGAGTCTCGGTCTACCACAACTATTACAGATGCTCAAAGGTTCTTTGCAGATCCTTCTATTTCTCATCAGTACCTAATGTGGGACTACATGCTATCCCACTATGAGAGACTTCATGTATATCTTTCTGGATTGATAGGGGGTATACCTATGGCTGATCATGGTTAGCATGGATTCATGTGTAGTTGGGCTAGCATGCTTAAGGAGATGATTAGTTTGACTCCTCAATTTGGATGGGGTAGGTGCATTCTAGCACAATTACATAGAGAGTTGTATGAGATAGTGTACCAATCATTACATAGTATGATAGTTTATATTTTGATACTATAGATCTAGGCCTGGGAGCATATCCTAGTGACATGACTGATAGTTGAGAGGCAGAGGCATCCCAAGGATCCTTATGTTTATATGTATTTAGGATATATATAGCAGCCCCATCTGAATAAGCTAGAGTACTAGCGATGTCTTCTTGATGATGTCAATGAGGTCGAGTGCCAACCATATCTAGATTGTGAGTGTAATCACCGAAAAGTGGTCTAGTAGACTATGAGACCCTTTCTAAACATTAAAATTTAAATACTAGACTATATCTTGTGCTTAATCAATTTTGCATATTTATTTAATCCCTTATTTTCTTGATCAAATTACCACTTAATCATTTATTTAATTATATCCTAAATTTTGATCACTTTATTCTCAACTTTATTTAATTAAAAGAACATGCTCCCTTTTAATTCAATGAAAAATATTTTAATTAAATAATAAAATCCCTTTATCCTAAGCTGGGGCAAGATCGAAACACAGAATCTTTGACACACTGCAACAAGTCACAATGGATCAAAGAGGGGCAAATGTAGACACCCAAAAATGGACAGACTTACAACTTTACATTAAAAACATTAATTTTCTTCTATTAACTAATGGATTTTTAATCATTATTTAATCATCTATTTTCTTCTAAATTTATTCCCTAAATCATCTAATCAAATCCCTAAAACTAATTAAATAATTAATTTTATTTAATTAATTAACCTTAATTGATTAATCTCCATTAATTAATTAATTAAAGTCAATTTCCTAAAGTTTAAATTGAAATATTTAAACTTAATAATTAAATTCTTTCAATTAAATTAATTTTATTTTATTCAACAATAAAATTCTAAATCAAAAAGAATTCAATTATCTCACATGTTGAAAACTTTAATTACAAAAATGAATTAAATATTCAATTATGTTCAAAGAGATAACTCTTAATCAAATCACAAGGGTTAGTCCACCCACCTCTTCAATTCACATGGGTTTCTCCACCCACCTCTTTATTTGTAAAGGTAACTCAAAATTAGCTCTTCAATCAACCTAACTCTATCTCATCTCTCTCAGTTAAAGAGGTGGGGTTTACTGATTGCTTCTCCAGTTCCCTTTGATCTCAACCATTCATCCTCCTATCTCTGAGATTGATATCAACTGCTCATATCTTTCTCATATTCTATATGTATAGTCAGAAAATGGAAGAACTTCCATTTTAGACTTGTTTAGCCTTCTGAGTAAGTGGTTTGGGGTCATGACAAGCACCTTGACTGGGTTCCTGATCTTGACATGGCTTCCCCCCCTATTCTACCTTTCTGTCCACCATTTTCTGACCTGACTTCTGCATTCTGGGATACAGACCTATGTTTCTGGGATTTAGGGATAGGGTTGACCTCCTAGGATAGGGTCGACCTCAACCCTGACCTAGGATAGCGTCGACCTCGACCTTGACCTAGGATAGGGTTGACCTCAGCCCTAACCTAGGACAGGGTCGACCTTGACCCTATCCTAGGGTCCAAATCCTGGGAACTTTTTGTTTCCGGATGTCGGTCTTTGCAAAAGTTGTTTCCCGCTTTCGGGTTGGCTGTTTTGGGTTCCGAAGCATTGATTCCTAAATTATATTTAATATAGGTCCTATCCTAGGGGTAAAGTCTTAAATGATGATTTAATTATCCTATGTAGGCCTCCTTAGAAGATTGTGCCCTAGTTTCATATAAAAGGGAGCTTTCTCCTCTCATTTTCTCTAAGCATCTTTACGCAATTGAGAAGGATTTTCAAGTGAAATTCAAGCAAGCTAAGGAGAAAGATTTCAAGCAAGCATCCATAAATTCTCAAGCATTCAAGCATCCATTTTCATGAAGGAGATCCATTGGAGGCCATTGAA
>MU226234.1:795882-809184 GCA_018584345.1 Thuja plicata
TTTTACATGTTTTAAAAAAAAATTGATTAAAATGAAATTTTAAAATAAACAAAAAAAATTAAAAAACAAAACCATTGGGGAGGAGGCTGCGACCCCCATCCTCCCCTGCTCTCCCTTTAAGGGAGGCGGTGGAGGGGAAGGGGCCTGGCCCCCCCTGCGCTGTGCATCGGCACCTTCAGCCACAGTCGTGGCCCTTGCGGGTGCACACCGTGGTGCGACAGGTGACCGCGCGACACAACCCGCCGCTCATAAAAACACAGGCAGGGGGCGCGATGGAAAATCCGCCACCCACCATATTTTATAAAAAAAATAACTGCCACTGTTTCCAAAAAGAATTAGTGGGCTCGGCTGCCATTAAAACCCTGCACACACACACACACACACACATATATATATATATGGTATATTGATCTTCTTCCATGGCTCCTTGACCTACAACTTATCTCAAAACAATATTAAAAAAAGAACATAAAAACAAACCCTTAGGGTTATAGGAGGAAATGGGTAGAAGAGAAAGAAGTAGAAAAAGAGAATATCTCATTTCTAAGTCTTCTCTCTTTTTGACCTAACCCTAATTTCGAATTAGGGTTAGGAGTTTCAAAAAGAGTTGACTCTTCTTGGAGGGAAATTGTTTCTCTTAAGACCCTCATTTATTTATTTATTTAAGTTGGTTTGAAGATTTAATATATTTTCATTTTAGTACTAATGAGGGATTTTTGAGGAAAGAGTTGGACTATGGTAATAACAAAATTTAATTATAACAATTCTATTTTAGGATATAGTAAATCCTTAAGACTATTTTTTAATTTAAAACATCTATTAATGAAGCATACTATATAATGTTGCTTGTGAATAAAATAATTACATAGTTGCTAGGTGTGAATTAATTATTTTTAAGGTCTATTGTAATAATAAATGATTAGTATTAAAATCATCATTAGGTTAACCTCTTATGCAAAATCTGAGTAGAAGAAGGTAATCTAACCTTAATGAGTAAATTTATTATTATTAATAAATATGCACAACCCGTTTAATGTTATTTTTATGAGGCCAATATATGTGGTCAGTGTACTGGCCATTTTAAAAATAATATTTATGGGTCAACTTCATAATGTTATTCCCTTAGAAAAATTTAAACTAAGATTACATAAATAATTATCATGCTTATATTTAATTAATCTTTGAAGTAAATCATAGGCGGTATTCCCCTCACATCATCAAACTCTATTAATAATCAAATCGATCTTGACGTTGCAACCTTAATTGTTTTGTTGACAATATTAGATGTTATGGTTGGCTTTAGGGGTAACCCTAGTAGATTAATGAACATCAGTCATTTACGACCCTTGAATAACTTTAACCCTTGAAGTTTGAACTTGGGGTTGAGGGAAGTTGACATGCAGTCATGATTCCCCTTAACCCCACTTGTGTTTCTAGTATTTATAACCTAGCACCCTAACTGAATACCCTTGGCCTTTGAATAAGTAAGTCTGGTTGTCACGTAAGGACGCATTTTACGACTTTAATTAAACCTTTCAAAAAAAAAGTTGTTGCATTTTTGGGTGTAAATTTTAGGGCATGACAATATTGGTTCAAGCATCAAGCCATCTTGTGATCACACACACATTCGATATCATATTCTTGACGCTCCCAAGTCATAGACGTTGCCCACACCAATACTGAGCATCACACAAACAACATTTCAGAAGGAGTAGAGAGACACAATAGAAGCTTCGAGCCTTGTTGGTTTGCATTCATTTGTGTACCTCCTTTATTGCTTGTTATTTTATTGATTCGTAGTTTCTTTATTAGTGGTTATTCTATTGATTTCCCCCATTGCAAATTGGTGCTACTAACCCCTTATTAACTCAAGATTGGGTGACAGATCTCAATCCATGCGTATAGAGGTATTCTAATCCTTATTTTGAACATGATGAATAAATTCTCCCAATCACTATATCTTGAAACACTGGTGCCCAGATGATAGGGTTAAAATAATTATCAAAGTGTACCCAACCACCTCTTGTTATAAAATAAATAAGGAATGCTTGTGTAATTAGGGGGAAACGCGCCTTTTTCATTCCCTACTAATTCTATTTCCTCAATCGGGACAATTTTCTATATCACCTCTACAAATCTCAACCTCAAAGGTACCTCAAAAGGAAACACATGAGGTGTTCCCTCAAATCCATATACTCTTAGGACTATGCTGACATGGTATGGTATTACATGACCTCAATTATGTGAAAGGTTAAGCTATGGCCTCATTTATTTAGCTCTCAAGAATGCATGGAGGTCTACAGGAATCTAGGTTACATTTTCTATCAATCTAGACCTAAGACTAGACAAAAAAATATTGTCAAACCTAAAAAATGTAGCCTCACTTTTGTCCCATGAAAGATCCATTGTCCAAATCTGAACTAGCACTTCTTCTCCCCCAATTGTTCTTATCAATTTCATACTCTAAGAAAATTAATTTGCCTCCTTAAAAAAAATCATATTCATTAAAATTGAATAATGGTAGAAAAAGTACTGCCCCCCCTCTTTCTTCACCAACTATAACCCCTCATGTATCTTATCTACAAGATAGGGTGTAAAATCATACACATTGGTGAATCGTGGATGTTGTATCTGAATAACCACATGCATAAAACCCAGTGACATCACATTTCATTAGTGATTACCAATTACCTAACACAATGAGTATACATTTTCCCTAGCATGCAAGGAGAATGCCTCAATAGGAAAAGTCTCTAAGGAACTAGGCCCAACATAATATTTTGAATCCTTGACACTTGCTAGATGATTTGACAATAGAGCTCCTCTCACATAATCTCTCATCTTCTTGTAATCCTTAGTGATGCAATCCATATTATTTTTTCCTAATTGTGTTGATGGTTCACTTAACCCAAAAACCTCCCTCACTTCATCATTTGTGATCTTTACCAAGACCTCACACTTCACATCTGTAACAACTCTTAGAGTGGGATTATATTGGTCTGCAATAGCCCATAATAAATTTTCATACATAAAAACCCCAGGGACCACAACCCTACCTAGGTCAAATTTCAAGGCATTAGACCATGGGTTTGCTAAATTCCTTTGTCCTATCCACATTCTAAACAAATCAAGACCTATCATTGTAATCCTAGCATCTGAACCCATATTTGTCTTATCCACTAGTCCCTCACCTAGGGATTTCCTGATTAACATCATTTGTCCCTACAATCTATCACAAATTGACCCCCTTAATTGATTTAAGAATTCATCATAAAGATTTTTCCTTTGATATTCTATCTATCCTGAGTGCTTTCTCACAGGAGCCATCTTGAATTTTATAGAATTTTGACAAGACAAAACTACAGAAATTAGGGCATGGGGATAAACTTAAAAATTCTTCTTAATTATACTCAATTACTTATCAACTTCATGATATCCTATTTCAACAACCCTTCACCAATCAAATCCCCATAAATGCATACAAATTTAACTAATATTTTCCATTAAAATAATTAGGATAGAAAGAAAATAAACTTACGGCTTTTCTCCTTGCAACCCTAATTAATTTCATTGAGAAAATTACAAATCATTGCCTTAAATTGCCAGAGTATCAAAAAAATCACCTTCTTTTTCTTTTATGAATTAAAATGATCATTTATTCTTCTATAAATCACCTGGAATGCAACATAAATAGTCATTTCCACCATTAATTCTTCAGTCCTATGAGAAAATAGTCTCAAATTGATTTGAAATGAATTTGAATAACAACCATTGATTTTCCTGATCGAACGGTGCAAATTGGTCACTCTAAAATTGACTATCAAGATTTCTTAAAGCACATTTCATATGTCATCAAATTTGGTTGCAGCTATCACAAGCTCACTGGACACCCTTGGAAACGTGGCTTCATCTCATGAATTTGATGTTGTTAAAATGCCTAGAAATTTTAATCATGTATCAATGACAACCATCAATCTTGGTCAATCATTATCTAATGATCAACACTAGATCCCTTTCCCTTTTGACTTAAAATTTGAGAAACTTTAATGCATAGACATAAGATCACAGCTCAAATTTACCCATGCATAAAAATGGTCCCATTAGTAGCACCAAAGATAACCAACCACAACCGTAGGAAAAGAAACCACAATCCTTTAGCCACTCAATTTTTTCCTGGTGTAACCTTCTCCTATATTCGTGATCAACTTTGATGATTACATATTTATTTCAAGAGTGGGAGAAGTCAAGAAAATGATAATTGTTAGTTGAAATGTTGGCCTTCGTCATGACACTAATAGTAAAACTAACCACTAACTATAGCATAAACCTTGAAATTGTGGATTAAAACAAAAGGGACCGTTGAGCTGATAAAATACGCCAGACTTAACCAAATAAAAAACTACTTGTCTGAAAACTTAAAATTATTGAACCTAGGGACATATAAACCATAGCTTGCTAGCATGAAAACAAGACCCACCAACAAGTGGCACAAAAGGTAAAGAATAAAAAGAAACATTTAGGGTTTAAATAAATTTAAAATATTTGCAGTGAAATCCTTTAAACCCTAAGACCTTCTATGAAGACAAACAAAACCACTATTATTCTATAGAGGCACTAAAATTTCAAACTTTTAAAAAGGGAAAATCAAGTACCACCACTGGCTCTAGTTGGTAACGTTCATGACAACTTGAATTATGCAAGGACCGCAGAAACTAGTGGAAGAGAAGACCACTCATAAAGGACACAAATTGGACAAAAAAAGAATAAAGGAAAACTTATGATACAAAATATACGCCCTGACTACTATTCATGGATAAGGGCTACTAGAAGAGAAGTATTATTTCAAGACTTTTCCATGAACTGTTAACTCAAGGATATTTCCCACCATTTCTCTCAGATAATAGGAATCATCTCCCCATTTACTGTGAATAAAATATGGCCCCACCCAAATTAGATCAAATTTTCCATGTTTACCTTTATCCTCCAATCTAGTATTCCACATTAGCACAACATCATTTGCATCAAATTTTCTAGCAGTTTTCCTCTTTTCATAAAGGTTCTTGACCTGCAACTAGAGTTTGGAATTCCTATCATGAGCTTCTCTTATAATATCATCTAAATCCATCAGATCATCCATCCTTAACTCCATTTATTCTTCTATTTCATCATCATATGTTTGAACAAACCTTTACAATTCTATCAAATTATTTTGAGGTAACCTGACCTTTATTCCATACACCAAGTAAAAAGGTGCACATCTAATAGCCTTCTTTACAGTTACCCTATTTGAATAAATAGCCAGTGCCAGTTTAGAATCCCAAACCTTCTTAATTTTATCTAGGATTCTCTTAATATCTTCATCAATATTTTATTACTTGATTATGCTTGTCTATTACCTTGTGGGTGGTATGGTGAAGAGTATGATGTTTGAATTCAAAACTTGTTGCAAAATTCATTATATTCATCTGACCTAAAGAAAATTTCATTGTCAAACACTATTCTCTCAGGACACCCAAACCTTGTCACAATATTATTCATCGAGAAGTCTATCACCACCTTACTAGGTTTTTATATGGTTGGTATTTCCTCCACCCACTTTGTAAAATAATATGTGGCCACAAAAATCCATGAATGGCCTCCACTGGATTTATTTTCAATCTCTCCAATAAATTCAATGCCCTATTGTTGAAAAGGGGCTTGTACCTTAACAGGATTCAATGGTAAGTTACCTGAAAACTTCATCTTTCTAGAGAATCTCTGGCATGCACTACATTTCTTCACCAATTGATGAGTATCCTTGAAAATGGTAGGCCACCAAAAATCATCTCTCAAAATCTTGTGTAGTTGTCTTGGCAATGTAATGACCCCACAGACTCCACTATATATTTCATTCAATAACTTCTTTGCTTGGACTTTGTCTACACACTTCAATAGTACACTATCAATAGTTCTCCACCAAAACTTACAACATATAATTGTGTACTTGATAGAATGAAGTTTAAGTGTCCTTTTCTTGTTTTCATCCATGCCTTCTAGGTATTTCATTTTTTATAAGTAGATAATTATATCTATATACCAATCACATTCATCTATGTCACAGACATAAGCCCTATGTTCTTCTTCAACTTGAGTGATTTGGTTAGCATCTAGATTTACCTGATCCATTAATTTTTCTAACCCCTAGCCTCTCACCATTTTTTTATCTTGACCTTAATATTGAACTCTTGGATCTAGTTGATCCACCTACATCTCCTCCCTAAGACCTCTTTTTGGGTGAATATTTCCTTGAGTGCAACATTGAGTAAATATGCAAAAAATATTTCTCCAACTAAGTAACATCTAAAAGCTTTTACTTCCTACACCAATGCATAAACCTTTTTTTCATTAATGTCATATTTTAATCTTGAATCCTCCAAGGATTTGCATAAAAATACTACTGGTTGCTCAAATCCCTCAAAATTATTTTGAAGGAAGTTGCATCTATTGTGTGGAATGATGCAAACGAAAAGATTTGGATAGGTTTGGTATAATCTGGTGTCTTCAAAACTGGTACATATTTTATAGTTTGTTTAATCTCTTAGAAGGCTATGCTTGGCTCTCTGTCCCAATCTATCTTGAGCATATTAGAAATGGGTCTACTGATTTCTAAAAAATTAGTCACAAATCTTCTCAATAAATTCACTTGCATAAAGAGAGATTGAATACCTTTTACATTTTTAGCCCAAGGTACTTTAGCTATTTTTTCCACCCTTTCCGGGTCTATTTTTACTCCTTTAGAAACAACATGACCTAGAAATTTTCCCTCAGTCACTCCAAAAACACATTTTTGGGGGTTTAGTGAAACACCATACTCAATAGCCCTAATTTTTTTTTATCTAAGTGATTACAATTCTCTTCTTCCTTCTTTCAATAGGCAGTAATATCATCTTGGTATACAACAAGAAAAAAATTGATAAAATCTGCAAAGGCAATGTCCATGGCTCTTTCAAATGTTGTGCATGCATTTTTCATTCCAAAATGCATCCTAACACAAACATATGTCCCCCACAGAGTTTTAAATATTTTTTTTGTATTGTTATGACTCCTTGACCATTACCTAGTTATACCCAGAAAAACCATCCATCATGGACATCAACTCACATCATGTAACTCTTTGTAACATGGCTTTCATGTTGGGTAAACCATAATTGTTTTTCAATGAAGATATGTTTAAATTTCTAAAATCCACACACAATCTAATATCTCCATTCCTCTTCCTCATTGGTACAAGGTTTGAAACCCATGATGAGTGTCTGATAGGTTTTATAATACCTACATCTCTTAACTTCATCAACTCCTCTTGCATTTCGGGTGGAAGAGTACGGTTAATAGGCCTCTATTTTTTCCTGAATTGTTTTTTCATTTTCTATCAAAGGAATGACATGTTGAAACAATTCCTATCTATAAGCCTTGAAATCATCATAAATCCAAGAAAAAACATACTTAAACTTCCTCAATAGGTTTATCAATATTTGTCTCACTTTTGGTGACATTTTATTACCAATATACACCCTCTCGGGTGTCTCTTGAGTACCAAGAGTATCAATATATCATTTAGGTACCCTTTTGTTTTTAATTGTATAACTTCATTACCAAATGCAGTCTCCTTTTCATGAATCATTTCAACATAAGCATTAAAATCCATTTCTTGGCCACTATATTCATCCTCATAATTAAGGAATCTGAAGATGTCCTGATCATCATTAACAACCTGCCAATTTTCCACATTATCAGGAACTGAAGGTCTTGTCTATACTTCAACCTTATAAATCCCTACAAAATTTATGTCAGTGGGCTTTAAATCCATATTTGCCAATACGTCACCCATCTTTTATGCATTTTTCCATCTACTCTATCCCAACAACATCAAAATTTTCTATCTCATCCCATAGTACATGTATGTATTATTTCTATCTCTTATTCTTTAATGCATATGTAGATATGATTTGGGATACCACTAGATCAGAGTCTCCAACCACCCTAAGACACTTAATACCATGCTTTTCTACTAATTTTTGTCCCAATAGAAATGTCTCATACTCTGCCACATTATTAGTACAAGTGAAAGCTAGATTAAATGAAAACTTGTAATTCTGTCCACTAGTTGAGATCAAAAGAGCACCTGCACCTTCCCCCTCTTTTGAATTTGAACCACCAAAATACATGGTCCATAATTCCATCTTATTAGATAAATTATTAAATTCACCTGTCAATAGTGCAGGTTGTCTCTACTCATCTTATACTAGTTCTTCCACTCTGAAAAGATTAATGTCAGTGTCAAAAAAGAAATTCATATCCTGATCAAAATCTTTCTCAATCATATGAGACACCCTTAGTTCTCTCTCAATCTTCACATTTTTATCATCAATGTGGAAGGTAGGAAAAGATAAATCACATTATAGACTACACACCATAGAAGCACTCCACTTCCTAGATAGAAACATTCCATAATGAGGTGGAATTTCACCTACCAATACACTCATTGTCAAAACCTTTTCAGGGAATGCAACTAACTTATAAGGCAAGGCCTTAATAGTACCTATAATAGACACCTCTCTAGAATCCAAGACATGACACCTACCCTGAGTTATGTCTACTTCCAAGCCTAGGGATTCCATGATCTTAAATGGAATCATAGTATTTAATGCAGTAGAGTCAATCATGCATTTATTTATAATCTTTCCATTAGTAATAACACTTTGGCAAAATGGATCAATATTTCCCAAATATGCATTCACAGTGCTATCCAAATATATCTGGGGGATCTGATAAGTAGTACCCTTAATCTCTTTGCTCTTATTTTCTTCCTTTTTCTCTTTCCCCTTAGCTAGGATAGACCTGTTGGCAAGTTGACTTCCTAAGGATGCATGACTCATTTTGTGTTGTCATCATGGCAACAAAATCATGTTTAGTTTTTGTTATGAAAGACAAAATGACTAAGTATGGAAAACAGGGCAGATAGAGATATTCAACGATTAGCACATCAGCGCATGTGTGAGAGATCAATTGAGCTTATGCGCATTAAGATATATATCATATGACATGTGTACATGATACATCCAGACATGCATAGTATAGAACAACAGTACGGTGAAGTTACAGGCAGATCAGTAGACTAGCAGTCCACAAGACAGAGCATGGAAGCGGACTACTGTTTTGATCAGCGTGAATTATTTTGTAATGTAATGGAAAAGCGCCTTTGGTTATATGTTTTTAATGATGTAATTAACATTGTAGTAAACACGCTTAAGCTGACTTGTTCAGAAGCGTTGTGTATTTTGTTTTAGGGCCGACTAGAGTCTTGTTTTGGGTCACGCCTATTCGGATATGAACATATAAGTATATAATGTAAAGTTATGTTACAAGTGTTGATTATTATGTAAGAGGAAGATATAGAAGAGTAGTATAATGAATTCAATATATGATATAGATTGTTAAGAGAGTAAGAGCATTCGCGCATACATAGAACTGATCAGACAACAGTGTCATCACAACAGTTCATTTTTGATATAGTGTATATCACCTTTCAGAAGGTTGTAGCCTTCATCCTATTGGGCAGTGAGCCATATACCTTTAACAAGGTTTTGTAAAAGACTCCTAATAGGGTTAAACCTTTAACCAGGTCATTGTAATCATATTGTAAAGACTGCTTCTAATAGGGAAAAGGAACTTTAACAGGTTCATTATACCTAGTACAATATTTGTGGGTACTAATTCCCACCGGGGTTTTGCTCTGATCAAGATTTCCCCGTAATCATATCATGTGTTATGAGTTCTTATGTTATGATTCATTCTATGTATGTTTGATTTATGTTTAAGTTGCTGAAAAGTAATTAATAGACAAACACTGATTCACCCCCCCTCTCAGTGTTTCCAACAATTGGTATCAGAGCTCTAGTCCTTAGAAAATAAGTTTAACCACTTGAGGAGATCATGGACTCAGCAGAAGAAAAACATTTGAAAAAAAATCTTGAAGCAGCTCTTGAAGATCTTGATAGATCTGAAAAAGAAAATGAAGAACTTAGACTGAAAGTTGATGGCTCACAAATACTTATCAAGAAATTAAAAAAAGATTTGAAAGATTGTTCTATAGGTGATTTAGGGAAAATGATCAAAAAGCTCAATGAAGAGAATATGTCTCTGAAAGATAAAGTTGAAAATTTGGATGAACAGCTCATAGATTGCCAAATTGCTATTGAAGAAAAGATCAATGAAAGCAAACAACTAGATGATGAACTCTTGAAAGAAAACATGAAAGTCCTGGAATTGGAAAACATAAAGAAGAAGTTGGAATCTGAATTAACAGAAGCAAAGGATAAGATTGATAAACTCCACACAAGTTCTGATTCACTTCAATCTCAGCTCAATGCACAAAAGAAAAAAGGCAACACTACTTGTCTTTGATATAGTGTAGCACAAATTGAAATCAACTCATTGCAAGAAAGAAAGAAAGATCATGAAGCATCTTCAGAGGTAAAGAAAGTTGAAAGTGTTACAGAGATTGAAACAGATCCACCTAAAGGGGAAATCAAGCAAGTTAGCAGAACTTGTTATGCATGTAACAAACATGGTCATTTGGAAAGAGATTGCAAAGAAGTAAGACCTTTCAATGGTTACTGTTTCTCCTGTAATAAATTTGGTCACAGGGCTATACATTGTAGAACAAATCAAATAAATCAGTCATAGTAGAATCAAAGAAGAATGAATCAAAACAATCAGACAAATCAACCTCAAAGGAATTTGTAGAACACCACATGTCAGATATGTAACTACAATGGACACACAACAAAGTAGTACAACATGATGAATAAAAGCATCAGACCTCCTATCATTTGTCACGCATGTGGAAAGGCTGGACACGTCTCAAGGTTTTGTAGATCCAAAAATCAAAAGCAAGAGGATCCTAAGAAATCACTATTTGAAGAAGGAGAAGTCAAGTTTGTTCAAGAAAAAGAAGATTCAAGCAAAATTTGGGTTGAAGTAAAGAATAAAAATAATGTTGACAAAGTAGTTGATGCATCCACAGTGGACACACCCTCTACTTTTGCTTGAATAGACCTTCTTCATCTTAGGGGGACCTATTCTAGCTCAGGACCCCTGCGCAGTTGGTATACTCACCTCTGAGTATGTGCCAATGGATTCATGGTTATAAGCACATAATATTGTAGTATGCATACACGCATTGTCTTAAATGCATCAGGATAAAAGTTGCAAAATCTCTGAGTAATTTGCGTATGGTTGCAAACAATAAATGTGGTAGATTTTATAAAATAAAGTAAGTGTTCGATCTTCTTCACACTTGCATTTGAGATCACAGAATTTGGAGAGCACTAGAGCACTAGGCATCAAAGCACAGAATCATAACAGATTTGGAAGTTAAGTGAATGGATAAGAAGTTTGGAACAAAACACTAGCATTCACGCCATTTCAAAATTTTGTGAAACCCTACTTAAGCAAGTTCCAAGTAAGTATGGCAACTCCAGTAGTATTTGATATTGCAGAGAGGAAGAGATTTGTATTCAAGAAGCATCCATTCAAAACCATACTAGATGATGTGGAAGGATCTTTCTCCAAAACCCTGCTAGGTGTTGTTCACGTAGAAGATATCTGCGCATATATTTACTGTAAGAAGGAAACAGTGGGAGATATCAGCATCGCCACTCATATGGGATCTATGATGAAACCTAATTACACATTTAAGGATGAGTTCACACACTTTATTGATAACCCTATTTTTGAATACTCGAATGTGCATGACTTTGATGAACCACAATGGGTGAATATTTTTCTAAGCAGAATACATGATGATCTTTATTGGATTGGTGAGGTCCCTGTGTGCATCACTACAGACCTAATCCATGAATTAACTGGACTTCCCAAGACTAGACCATTTTTTCCTACTGGGAAGGATGTCAAGAAGAAAATTGAACAATTTTGCCTATCTAGAAGTGACAAGCATGGAATGACAGTTGACCCTATCAAGGAAGATGACATAAAACTTATAACTATGATACTTGGGTATAAGTTTCAGCAAGAAAGCAGGTTAAACAGTGTCTCTATAGCAACAGTCCTAGTAGCTATCAGAATGGTGAAGGATAACACTCAATACAACCTATGTGAGATCTTGTGTGGTCAATTGATTGACAACATTCAAATCATCAAGCATGACAGGAGAAAGACATTTAGGTTTGGATCTTTGATCATCTATTTGTACTTCCATATTGTTGGAAAGGTTGTAAACCTTTAACTAGACAGGAGCAAACCCACAATGTCTCAGATTTCTCTTAAGGCCACTTTAGAGAGCAGTGCAAGGGACGCCATGGATATGTATATTAAGACATTTAGGATCAAAATGTAGAATAGGTTTGGATTATCTAAGAAAATAGTTGACAAATATAAGGATACCATATGTTTCATGGTAGAAATAGATTGCACTTGCATGGAGGCAGTTGAACCTAGAACCAAATGGATTCATCCTCTTGGTTATGAAGTGGAAGAACATGTGTTAGAAGGATATGCACAAGTTCTATTATCTGCGCTCAAATATCCTAATGAGCCTGGGTGGGGCACCTATAGAGAAAAGACCAATGAAGTAGATACTATCTTACACAGTGCGGATAATAAAAGGAAAGCATCCAAAATTACATCTAAGATACTAAAAGTTCATGGAGTCACTCAAGAAGATCTTGACAAAGCTAGAGATGCCAAGATAGCAAAATAACTTGAGAAGGCTGAACAGATCCAAAAGAAGAAGAAAGTAGAGAGCACCTCTGTGCCCTCTACCACCATTGACTTAGACTCATCTCCACTTTCTACACCAAGAAAGAAGACTAGAGGAAGAAAATAGGCACCCACAAATCACCCATCCTCAAGGAACACTCGGAGCAAAGCAAAGAATACTCAAGATCCTCCTGAGGTAGGATTTAGACCTAGTCTAAATGTTTTGAATAACATGATTGTAAATGAAGGGAGATTAGATACACTTTCTAAAGTCTATGACAAGTATCAAGAAATAGATAATACTGAGATACATTCTATGATCATATCTCATATCATCAAGTTTAAGAAGACAATCCTTGAACTCGAGACAGTGATACCAGATCAATTATGGAATATATTTGAGATCATGAAAAGAAATGCAATAGAGGAAGACATGAAGATTAGAGAAGAAACATTGGATACTCTTCTCCCTGTATGCTCGCATGATGAGAAGGCTATATTATTAGATCTGGTGAAGCCTCATCTCAGAACCAAGACAAGGAC
>MU226234.1:811942-824171 GCA_018584345.1 Thuja plicata
GATTCCCCCCCCCCCCCCCTTCTCATTGTTTCCAACAAGACCTATCTACTTCATCTATTTTTATAGATGAGGCACTCTTAACCCATCCCATTTCCTTCTCTTTATGTTCATCCATCCTCATCATTTCTAGCAAAGGAACCTATACAATAATTTGTGAAAGTATCTAAAACATATCAATATGAGTATAATTTGGCAATTCAAAATACATACCTTGTTTTTATTCCTCAATTTTCAGACCACTACTTCCAACATTTTTTTTGCTTCAATTACTCTCCATTAGGTGTAGAAGACTTTTCAACAACCTTTTATTTCATCTTGGATGAAGTAGCTTCATCAGTGAATTTAGAGACCTCAATACTCTTAGTCCACATTTTTCCTTTTACCTCCATAACCTAATTACATATTTATCCAGTTTATTTACCACATCTTTTGAATTATCATTTTTTTTCCTTAATGAACATACAAGGAGTCCTTCCTTTTTCTTCACCCACTATTCTATTTATTAAGTGGTAATTTCTCTTGAATTGAGAAACCATATAAGCAGTTATTTTAGCAATTTCTTCATTAGAAGATAATCTCAAAGACACTGAGTCTCTACCTTATTCAGCATTAGACAAATCACCATCAATATTGTACTCATCATCAAATAACACTTGTTGATGATAAGATCCAGTTCTATCCATTTGACCATAAATATCAAAGTTTTGAGATTCAATATCAGAAACATTGCGTACTTCTTCAAGATAAGTATTAGTCATCAAATAAATAGCATCATCATTTGTAGCCATTTCCTCATCCCTTTCTTCTTGTGTTTCTTTTGAAACATAAATTGATTGTGCAACTGCACAATAATCAAGTGAATGAGGAGATTGAAAATTCATACACCAAGGTATATCTTCACTAACATTTATTGTATTCTTTGTAGAGGATTAGGAGTTTGTTTCTCCTATTTATTTATTTTTGGTTGTTTGACTTGCTTCCCATCCCTCCACTGTGTATTATAAGGGTAGCTTTGCAATCTTGTTTGTCTATTAAAATTATTGAACTGAGACTTTTCCTGTCCAATATTTCTATCATTTTTTACATTGTTGTCCTTTAAGTCCTTTAAAGAATTCAACACTTTATTCATCTTGTCTTCATATTTGTTCCTAGATCTAGTGGATCTATCCATTTCCTATTTATTTATGTTATTATTAAACAACTTAGGATCTTCTCTTTCCCAGCTTCCTAGAGGCTCTTTTATTACTTTCAATGTTTATCGCCATCCTAAAAGCATCACTTAAAGTACAAGGATCTTTATCTCTCAACAGATAAGGCATATTGGCATCAAATGCATTGAAATATGTAGTAAGGCATACATTTTCTTCCAACCTCAATACTTGAAATAACTTATGCATCTCCTTTTAAAATATGATATTAAAATTAATTGTAGCTTAATTTGGGGACTTCTTGATATTGTTGAACTCATTCAACATAAAACTAGCATTAGTTTTATCACCATATTGCTCTTTGAAACAATTCTCAAATTCTTTCAATGAGATGATACTTGCATTGAAAGAATCTCTATAGGTCAATCTTGAGCATCTTCAGTTAAGGACTGTACAAAAAAATTCATAACCACATCCTCGTACTCCACCTCATAATCATTCAACATGTTAGTAAAATCTTTGAGATTCTCTTTACCAGTTATTTCATTACTCCCATTAAACTTGCCAATCTTATATCTTAAATCATTTGGGATTGGGTTCAGTTGACCAGGGATTCCATCAAAAAATAATTGCTTATATCTATCCAACTGGATAGGCCTTATTTGAAACCACCCTCTAGCAACACCACTTCCAACATTTTCCCCCAATTTTGTCCCACTATTTTGTAGATTAGAACTAAAAGATTGGCTTGTGTTTTGAGGAACTTTTTGACTTTCTAATCCCACATTAGCAACCCCTATACCTTGAACAACTTGAGGAGATTAGGCAATAATATTCAATCCAACCCCTCCCTATTGAGTCTAAAGGCCCGAATTGGAGACATTTTGGGTAATTTGGGTCTTTGAAGGACCAGCTGTAGAAGATACATTACCTAATGCTAATGCCTTAAGGAAATCAATTTTCCTCATCATTTCATTGTTAGAAGCCTCTATTTCAACTCTCTCCAATTCTTTTGCTAAGGCCTCACTCTCCTTCCTAGACTATTCTGATTCAATGTCTATTTGAGACAAGGGTTGGGATTCTTTTCAAAGATCTTTTGGTTCATCAATTCTAATGCCAGTTACTTTCTATTTTCCGTTATCTAGGCTAGGCTTTTGGGCTTAAGTTATAGGATTTGATTTTGAATTCAACATTTCATTAGGCTTTTCCAAACTAGGGTAAATCTATGACACAACATGACCCTCCTCAATTGGCTTAGGTATTTCATAATTCATGGCCTTAAGGGAAGCTAGCCTTCTCAATATACTATCCCTTTCTACTAACGTATTTATAACCTTGGGTTTTTTTTCTCTTTTTTTTCTCAACTCTAATTACTACTGGAGTTCCCTTTTTAAATAATTTATATCTCCAAATACCTCATCTAAATACGGGAAAACTATGAAGTATGGCTCAGAGGAGGAGGTACATTAGTAGTACTTTCTCACTAATGACTTCTACTTCTACTCCATCCTCTTCAAGTCTCTAATTATATTTCACTTGTGTTACTTCCTTATTACGATGTGGTACTTCTTCTTGTGAAAGAGTGTTAAATGAATTATAAAAAAATCCTAAACTATCAAGTTCCTAACTTTTTGAAGATGATTCATTATCCTTTGGGATAGGATGTAAATAATTACTTGTATTTTCATTCTTAGGCTTCCATGATGAGGGACCACTACTAGATTTTGCATCTCTTCTAACTCAGCCTTTCTTTAGAGCCTTAGGAATCTCACCCTTCATTACAACTTTAGAATGTTGCTTCTGTAAGACCAGAAAAAGGCATATTAGCATATCTAGGAGATCACAAACCCTAACCAATATGCTACCTATCTAATCTATCATGAAAGTAATTCAAAAAAAGAGTTAATAAACAATAAAACATAAAACACTAAGAACTCCCTTCAAATGTAACTCCCATGTCCTCCTTTCTTCTCCATAATCAGATTTAATGTTTGCTCTTTGGCAATCACAATTGCACAAAGACACAAAAGCCAAGTTTGCAAATGAGAATACTAGGAGAGAGTGAACTAACCTTGAAAGAATTAAATGCATCCCATTTTATAGAAAATGAGAGTCATTTAGGTGAGATTGCACAAAATCTATACATAAATGCAGATTTTGGCTGGTGAGATGTTAGGAAGCATGATAAGGGGGAGATCAAATAAGGAGATATTAAAAATATTCATGAAGAACCTTAATAGGGATGTGAATCCTCAGTTAAGGTATATAGAAATTAGGTAGGATTAGGAATCATTAAGCCATTTAATAATTCAATATCCTCAATATTCCTCACAAAATCCATAATTAGATTCATGAAATTATGAAAATCTCATAAATTGAAATTAGCCAATTAATTAATAAAAATTAATTAATTGTTGAGACTTAGGGAAAAGGGAATAAATAAAGTTTTTTTATTTATTCATTTAGGACCTAGGGATAAAATATGGGTTATTCATCCCAAGGGGGAAATTAGTGTATTATTGATCATATTGAAGGTGTTGATGTCAAATTGAAATGATTCTGATGATATTGATAAGGTTTAGGATCAATTCTGAGAGTTCCAAAATAGTTTAGGAAATCACGAGGCATCGATGAGCTTTGAAAATGTGCCTGCGTAATGATGTTTGGAAATGATTGAAAACTGCCAATGAACTTTGATGGCATCATAGGATTGAAATTGAAATGGGGAAACATCGATGATCTTGGATAATGTTCCCAAAATGATAATGATCAGAAATAGTATTGACAAACGTGGACAACACTATTGAATTCATATTGATAGATTGATAATGATAACACTGATGAACTTTGACAATGTTACCAAATATCTGATTAAGGGGATACGAAGCATCGATGATCTTGGACAATGCTCCTGAAATGATGACAAGATTGATCAAATTGAAATAGAGTTTTGATCAATTTGGAAATTGGGTTAATTAGGCATCAATGATCTTGGACAATGCCCCAGAATGGTTGGAATGAATCCAAACAACTCTAAAAGTGATTAGGAATGGAATAAAATAGGTTTGAATCGATTTAGGAAGGTTTGGAATGGTTTAGGATTGAATAGGATCGGTTTAGGATTGAATAGGATCAGTTTAGGATCGAATAGGATCAGTTTAGGGTCGAATAGGATTAGTTTAGGGTTGATCGGAATTGATTTGGAAAATGATCAATTTGATAAAGAGAGTGGAAATGTTAGTAATTGATGACATGGAAGAATGACACAATATTAGTGAATGATAAAGATCAAACACACAATATAGAAGACATGTTAAAAAGGGGGCATAGGCAATGAACCATTTTTAGGTGTCTACGTTTTGCCCCTCTTTGAGACAATGTGATTATGAGAATTTGATCAAATAAAAATAGAATATCATGCCCTAGTGGATCGACAAGATGGAGGTAGGATGCCCCCTTAGAAAATTGGGCAAAAATTGATATGAGGATAATTTTTTGAAAAGAATTATGATTGATTGAATAAATTTTAGGAGAAAGAAGAAACTATATGAAGAAATGTTTGTAAGATAGAAATATTTTGGCTTTCATAAGTGCAATTATGTCATAAGAGCTTATTTTGATATTGCAAAAGTGGATGTGGTGCATCATGGCACAAAAACTAGAGCGAGAAAGTCATCCTTTTGCATAAACAAACACAATACACACAGAGGATGATCTTTGCCATCCTGAAACATGTAGCAGACATGCCCCAGAATTTCATGAGATCATCAAACAGGAAAAAAAAAATAAAGAAAAAATGAATGGTCATGAACCATCTCGGCTACGCTCATAAGCTTAGATAATATCATCAAGTAGCATAGAAACATGATCAAAAAAGAAAATCAATAAAAGATAAAACACTCACTAAAACAATGTGAGCCAACAACCATTATGATATTTTGTTACTTGCATTAAATGTTCATTGATTGATAGCGTAGATTGCAAATTGATTGATTTGATAATTGATTGATAAATTGGATAGATTGATTGATAGTAAAGATCGAAAGATTGAACAGGTACAACCAGATTGAATGTTGAGTCACAATGATTTAGATCGCGGTTGTGAGAACATGATTTTGTTAAGCACGGAATGATGAATCTACCACTGATGTCTATAAACATGATGATCATTTTGCAAAAGGAAGACAAGTATGTACAAACTTATTGCATATTTATGAAGAGATTTTTGCAATTTTTAGGATTTTTGAGATATTTGAATTTTTTTGTGATGATCTTTTTTCAGGACTTTTTAGGATTTTTTAGGATTTTTTCAGCATCATATTTGATTTTTAGCAATTTTTTTAGGACATTATTTGATGTTTTTGGAATTTTGAGCTACTTATTTGAATTTTTAGGAGTTTTTTAAATTGCCCCTAGTGTCTAGCAAGGCAGGGACATGATGAAAGGAAAAATGGACTGGTAGATGGACAGAGGCCAAGGGTCACTTGCATGGGATCTATTTAGGTGCCAAGGACTATCCGAGAAATGGGATAACATTTTTTTGTGCCAAGCGGAGGGACTAGACAAGACAATAATAAGGTAATGAGATAGTGCAATGGATAAAATGTGAGAAATGGACATGTCAAGAGGTTTTTCTTTGAAAACATGTTTTGCATTGAACGTCCTTATTTTCATCAAGACCAAGATAGGGTGTTTGGATTTGGAAATGATAGGATATGGATAGGATGTGCAAGATCAAATAGGGATAAGGGATATATGGGTGTTGATAGGATAAAGGATATGAGGCACATAGGATAACGAAGGACATGTTGGGGATAATGGAGGACATGTTGGGGATAATGGAGGAGAATGATAGCATTAATGGAGGATAACACCATCGAAATCTTCCCCTAAGTATATATTGCAAGAAGTTCATAGAATTACACATGATGCCTATTTGCCAGGTTTTCACTAGTGGACAAAATTATTTCTCTTGACTCTTTTTTGTCTTTCCAAGATGCCTGTTTTCCAGGTTTTCATCAAGGCAACTTTTTCCTTTTTCATTTTTTTTTCAAAAATTTTGCCTCTTTTTTTTTTTTTTGACTTTTTGACTCTTTGGAAATAACTAGATGCATGACATGATTTGGACATAAGACTCAAGCGCCTTACTCTTTGAAAAGTTCTTTTGAAAGATATTGCACAAAGACATTGGTAGGGTAATGACAAAGGGATATGAAGTGGGTGATTGGATAAGGATGGGACAAGCTTTATGCAAAGGATTGGATAGGTTGGATGAAAGGTTGGAAAATAGGTGTTGGATGATAGAGAGAATGGACAACACTTTTATTTGAAGTGGAAGGGAATGGATGAAAGAACAACATTGGCACGCACCTCAAGGGGTGATGGAGTGATAGAGGAAAAATAGATTTTGGAGTTTGAAGGATTAATGAAGGAATGGATATGGATTTTGGGATAGAAGGACCCAAAATGGATTTGGAAGATGGAAGAAATTTAGATGGATAGATAGCAACTTTGGATGCCAATTTGGACTTTTCTTTGGGACTCTGTGCTTCAAGGAGCTTCTTAGGAATCCACATGCTTTTTGATTTTTCATTATTTTGTTGGTCCTTAGAATGCATTTATTGCATAAGAGATTTAGGAATCCATATGGATTTTGACTTTATTTTTTGATCAATGGGCCTTTGTGGACTTTTGAAATTTTCTTTTAGGATCACATTTTTCTTTTTTTGTACATGTTGATTATACTGGACATGTTGATCCTTGATAGCATGTGGATTGCTTGATTTGTGGATTTTATTCTTGGCATCCAAATTTCTTTGAAAGGTAATGGAGTTCATGGATGGATAGGAATTTTATGGAGGCTTTTTGGATGGATGAAAGGTTCTCCAAGATGTGTGCCTTTTTTGACTTGTACTTGGGTAAGGGTAAATGAGTTGCAAGCTAGTGGAGGGAGGAATATATGGACCTAAGATGGATGGAAGGGTTGAAGGGGGAGGTATATGTTTAGTTTTGGAGTTTGATGGGATACCAACACCTTGAGATGTATATTTGTTATTAAGACCATGGCCATTTGAATTTTTGTGGACAAGGGTTTCAATATACCTTTTGCATGGAGGTCTAACCCTTTGACTTGATAATTCTTTCTTTGACCAGTAGGATACTTGCTACAAGATGCAAGTCCATTATTATGAGGTGTGAATGATAAGGAGGGACTTATAGGACCATGAGGCTGACTAGACTCAATAGAACTAGGGAAACCCATTTGAAGTGTAAGGGGTTCATGAATAACTTGCATAGCTGTGCTTGGATCACAAGGGGGATTTGAAGGATTAGGACAAGGAGAAGAATGGATGGATGGATCTTGAGGAGGATATGAAGGTGAAGGGAAACCTTGATCTTGACTTGGAAAGGGATATTGGGAAGATATGGAAGGGAGATCGTGATCTTTCTTAGGAAGTGGGAGGTCAATGGGATTGGGAAGGATATTTTTCTCTTGAGGTGGAAAAGGATCATTTTGGATGGGGGGGATAAGGATAGTGGGATCATCATGGGGCTCAAGGGAAATGAGTTCTTGGTCAACAATAGGATAGAATTGTTCATTGAAGGGGTCTTGATCTTGATATGTTTTTAGACATGTTTCTTCATTCTTTTTATCATCCTCTTGACATGGGATATGAATTTGGACATGCAAGGGGGGTTCTTGAAAGGGGTCAAAATTTTGATATGAGGAAGATGGAATTTGGATAGGAATCTCATGTATAGGCTTGATTGAAATGGGAGGAAATGGTGGAATTGGTTCAAAGGAACTTGGGATATGCATAGGATTAGCTTGGATGTCTTGCATGGATAGCCATTGGAAGGTTGCAATGTTGGAAGAATCACTTGATGGGGAAGGAGGAAATTTCTCTTGGGAGGAATGTGGGGATGAACAGGTAGAAGGAAACATGGATGTTTCTTCAAGGTAAATGTCTTGAGGGGAAATAGGTATGTCATCCATGTGATTGTTTTGGGGTGATTCATTGCTAGACACGGGTAAATTATTTGTTTGATCTAATTTCTGATACAAATTCTTTAAAATTTTGTATTTGAACTTGCGCAGCTTGATGAGTCTTGTTTGTGATACCTCATCATTATTTACATGTTGGAAATAATTTTTGGATTGAACATGTTCAAAAAAAGGTTTCTTATTGATTATCCTTGGTTGATGTTCAAAAGATGTCACATTTGAATTTTTCTTTGTTTGATAAGACATTGGTGGTGAATTGGAGGACACAAAAGGTTTCTCAAGAAATGTTATTGTTTGTGATCTTGGTATTGATTGTCTTGTTTGCATGATTGGAACAAGAGGTTTTGAATTTGTTTGAAGATCACTTGGTTGCATTGGAATGAAGATTGGTTCGTAATTTGGTGGTGGCCCTAGTTGAATTATGCCACACTATGGTCCAAAGGATTTGTTTGGGAATTTCATTAAATGATTGAATTGAAATTTGAGCACGTGGAGACTGGTTTGAAATTTGATTGAATTGAGCTTGATCTAGGAATTGATTGAAAAATATTGGCTCTTGCAAATAATTGAATTGGGCTTTGTTAAATTGTTCATTTGCCTCATTGAGTTGTAAAATGAGTTTTGGTATATTTGATTTCTCAATGAGAGATGGTGTTTTGATTTCACCAAAAGATTCAAGTAGACATCCAAGGAGTTTGGCCATCTCCTTTCTACTCTTTATCATCTTTGAAACCCTCACTTCCAAGAGATTCTTTTCTTTAGCCAATTTTGTTTGCAACTTTTGAATTATGTTTGAATGAACTTGATGAAATTGATTGTTTGGTTGTGTTGATGTCATTTGCCTTGGCTCAAAAGCTTGTTGTTGCAAAGGTATATCTTGTCTTTGATCAAAACGTAAATGTGAGTTTCCTTATGATGGAAACATGGGTTGATAAGTTTCTTGTTTCCTTGTGGATTCTTGGAGCCTAGTGAAGATTGACATGATGACTATATGCAAATGCAAGATTTTTTTTGGATTTTTGGAAATGCAAGGAGCTTATGCAAAATGCAATCTAAGGCTTATACAACTGTTTTTTTGTTTTTTTGGACTTTGAAAATGATTCTTTGGAAAGGAGACAAACCTAAGAGCGTAAACTCATGAGGTTGAATAAGAATCTTGAGTTGAAAAAAAGGATTGAGGGACAAGGGACAAGTTTGATAAAAAATATTAGGTCAATTCGACCATGAAAAAGGTGAAATATAACCAATTGATAGGGAGGGGGGTTTGAAATTTTTGGGACAAAAGGGGACCAAGTCAAGATCCTATTTTCAATGCCATAAAGAAATGCTCTATGATTTGGATACTTTCTAGGATTTGTTTACAAAGTTTTTTAAAGAGGATCTAAAATGAGCTATGTATGCAAGAGGACTATGATTAGGACTTATGCAAAAGTGACTATAATGAGGGTTGTAATGAGGTATATAGTGCAAGGAATTTTTTGAAATGAAAATGCAAGGAGATTAGGTCATGAATATGCAATATGAAGGCTATCAAGCATGCCAAGAGGTTCCAAGTGAAAATTTCAAGGTTCCATATGTTTACTCAAAGACAAGGTTTGTTGTGACCATTTGATTATTCTTGAAGATTGATTTGGAAAAAGTATTCTTAAGGAGAGTTTTCTTAAGATGTTGTCATTTTTATTAAGGCTTGAACACTCACACAAGACACATCATTTAGAATATCTATTGTAAAAATGAACAAACGCACCACTTCCTAAGGATAGAAAGGATAGTATATGTTGAATCCCTAATTGAACAAAAGTTCAGCCGTACTTACTAATAGCGGAAAACCTAGAAATTTGGAGGTATGGGCTCCTCCTTATAGTTCACTAACTTCTCGGGCACTCCAAGCTTCAACTCCCAAGGGTCATCACTTCCCAAGAGATTGTTGTCTTGACTAATAGCCGCAAAAGTGTGGGTTGTCTTAGTTGGTCTCCAACCTTCCACGCCAATAGATAGAAGGTTTTTGGCTACTATGACATGGTGTTTAGTAAGGGAATCCATTTAGGTGGTTATACATGCGATAGATTAGCTCTATTATTGAGGCCTCACAACCTATGGAATTTATATTCTATATGTTTTAATGCACCACAAGGGTACTGAGGGAGATCTTCTTCCCGGTATAACGCATTCAACACCCATTCATTGTGAGATTAGTCACAATGAAATATTTTGTATCCTAGTTTGGATGGGATTGGCTCTAGCCTGTTACCGGTTGGGCATCCACTCTCACTGGCTCTACTCACTAGTACATCTGGGGCCAAATTTTGACGGCCATTTGTCAGATTTGCAATGCTCATTTGTCGGTATTTTGACACATGAGTTCGTCACCATTTTTGCGTAGGAAATTGTGATAGAAGACACATCTGTCAGTTTATCAACACAACATCACGTCGAAAACTTGCACATGACAACAGCTTCATTATGACATTTTTTGCGGTTCATCCATCGGAAATCTGACACAGCGACCTATCGAAAATATAACAACTCTATCAGAAATAACTGTCGAAAACAAATAACATTACTGTCGAAGTTTCTATCAAAATTTTGATATTTGTGACACTTTAACTATTTGAATAGCGACAGTAGTGCAGCATTTCTTCGACAGGTTGCCCTGTTGAACGTATAGCATTACTGTCAGAATAATTGTTGTAAATTTTAATTCTCTGACATTTTATCTGTCGAAGGTATACCACTGCTGTCAGAAATTAATTATGAAATGTCAAAAAACTGACGGATATGCACATTAAAGATAAAACAGCTCAAGACACCATCATAGATTCTCTCTTTCTTTGGTCTATATTATTGACAAAATGTTTTACCTTTCATTAGCTCATCAAATCTAGGGATTTGAAAGAATTTAATAGAATATTTTCATGACAACGTATATATTATTTAAGTTGACCTTGCATGAATTTATCTACTTCACACACATGTAGACTATGAGGACGATGATAAAGAAGCATGGCCATGGTAGGAGATCCTTCTTTATCACCGTCTTCATAGTATACAAGTGCGTGAAATAGATAAATTTGTGCAATGTCAACTTAAATAATATACGTTGTCATGAAAATATTCTATTAAATTCTTTCAAATCCATGGATTTGATGAGCTAATGAAATGTAAAACATTCTGTCAATAATATAGACCGAAGAAAGAGACAACCTATGATGGTCTCTTGAGTTGTGTTATCTTTAGTCCTAGCTACTGTCCTAGCTACCTATCGATCATCGAGAATAATCACCGCCTTGCATTTATGTACACTACACAAATTGATCCCAGTCTTGAGAAAACATTTTACACTTGTACATCTCATCAGTACTAGAGCCCTAAAGTA
Source organism: Thuja plicata (assembly GCA_018584345.1). NCBI lineage: Eukaryota > Viridiplantae > Streptophyta > Pinopsida > Cupressales > Cupressaceae > Thuja > Thuja plicata. The sequence continues at coordinate 823,473 of MU226234.1, forward strand.
ATTTTATATGATCACTAGAACATTTTTTTCATGGATGAGAAACAATATCCAAAGTTTCTAGATAACTATTTTTGAGAAGAGGAATGAGTGCAGGCCAAAGAAGGGATAATTCCACAACAGAAAGGAAGACATTTTTAGCCTGGGTTTGGATCCTATGCCCAATTGTCGAAGGATCTAGGGCCAGTCTAGAAAGATGTCTTCCATTATGTCTACAACATTGTGTCCATCCATGATCTTAGGAATATCATCATCTTTCTACTCTTCATTTTCCAAAATATATCGCTTCTTCAAGCTTGCAGAGTAATATTATTAATAAAAGAACTCTTGCCAACATTAGGGTACCCACAGATCAAAATAGTTGATGTTATTGGTGGTTGTGCTCAAGGATATCAATTCACTATTTTGAAATGGCCAAATCATTTTTATTTCATTTGTTGAGAAAAGGAGTGGAATAAAATGAGCGGGTGAAATTTGATCGAGCGTGAGAGAAGACATTGCATTTTATTTGATCATGAATGCTCTCTAAAATGACCAATCATGTTTTCTATTCAATTTTTTTTTGGTGTTTTTTTCCCATATTTAGTAGATAAAAATCATGGCGGAAGCCACTTAGCCATCTTTTTGATGTTCCGGGTATTTTACAAAGATACAGGTATGTGGATTTATCATTCAGTTGCTTGCAATTATTGGTCAAATGCA
>MU226234.1:836716-856136 GCA_018584345.1 Thuja plicata
GCTAGTAATATCAACAAATGTGAATCCAAACATTTGAATACAGTGAATCGATATCCTTGAGCACAAGCACCAATAACATCAAATAATAGAGATAAAGCACTGGCTAGGGCACGACACCAGTAGAATGTAGTCATTTTAGAGAGAAAATCCCTCAACAATAAAATGAAATGCATTTGAATATGATGTCAATGGCTTGAAAGATGAAGAAATCACATACCTTCTCCCATGCTCAGTTGTCGCTCCTTTTCGCTCGCTCTCCAATCGAAATAAAAATGATGAGGCTGTTTCACTTTTTTTTTTTAATGTATACCCTGAATCTTTCAAAATTCTGATGGTCAATTAAATACCCATCAGAATACCGACATCATCTGGGCCTATTACAAAAAAAAACACCAAATTCGTAAGAAAAAGTTACCCGGCGAAAACTTCTGTCGAAATTTGGCCCCAAATGTAGTAGTGACTATAGCACTTGGGAGGTAGCCACACTAAAGGACTTGCATGGAATTCTCTTACACCCAAGGTCCATGAAGGCAAGGGGAGAGGATACATCCATACATTTCCTTGGATTTACAAACTACAATACACTTCAAGCACATGAATGAAATGGTTCATTTTAAAGCACCAAGTTGAAGTGTTTGCTAACTACCAAAAACACACATGAAAGTTTTAGAAAACACAAGGTCTTCTACAAATGTCATGCATTGAAACCTTTATTATTTTTTAGGATTCAATATTCATCCCATTATTACCAACATGCTACACAAATCATCAATAACACAAAAATCTAGTATACTAAGTGCAGAAAAAGGTATAGGAATACAGAAACTCAAAAATGTGCATGAAAAAAATCAAGTTTATCACATGCATAGGAATAGGATACCACCTACGTAGAAATAGGATACCACCTATGTAGAAATAGGATACCACCTATGGAGTTTCCAACCACCTGTGCAGAACCTGCAACCAATTGCACAGCTACTAATTAGAGGCCTAAAAAGGGGTAAAACTTGCAAAAACAAAGGTTTTTTCCACATCTAAGGATGCAATACTATCATAAACACAACTAGGGTTCATTATTTATGCCATTTAGGTTTATTTTAAAATATTTAAGTTAATTTGAAACCCTAATTAGCTTGCATGTGCATCAAAACAGTTTAGGAACACCTTAAGGATGAAATCTGCATTTGATCCTAAACTAGTTGAAAGTTCATTTTAGGTACCCAAATTAGATGTGCATGTTCATTTTAGGTCCTTTATCAACTTAAAAAACTTGATCTTGCATGAAATATTCCATTTCAACCCCTAGTTAGGCTAGATTGCAAGTTTGATTGAAATTTGAAAAGGCTTGATTGTGTGAAACCCTAAACTAGATGAGGTTCATTTTAAGAGCCCAAGTCAAAATGTGAGAGTTCATTTTAGGATTTGCAAATCAAAATGTGAGGTTCATTAACCACATTAGGGTTCATTAACCAAGTTTAGGGTTCATTTGAATATTTTAAGATCCATTTTAACCTTTAAGCAGATAAAAAGAAGAAAGACAAAGCATAAGATGCATAAAAGCTTCATAAACATGTAAAAACTGATCCTAAACCCTAAATAGGGATCCCATATGACCAACTGTGTAGCTAAGTAGCCATCTGTGCAGCTCTAGGCTCCAAGTGTGTAGGTTTGGGTCCCAACTATGCAGGAATTAACCACCTGCATAGGAACAGTGACCACCTACGCAACTCTCTTCCAGAACCTGAAAAGACACAAAAAAAAAGTTTATTAGTTAAAGTTGATTCACATCGGGTTCACCAAATGTAAGACCATAAAAAGGCATATTATCATATCTAGGTGATCGCAAACCCTAATCAATATGCTACCTATCTAATCTATCATGAAAGCCATTCAAAACAAGAGTTCATAAACAATAAAACATAAAACACTAAGAAATCCCTCCAAATGTAACTCTCATGTCCTCCTTTCTTCTCCATAATCAAATTTAATGTTTTCTCTTTGACAATCACAATTGCACAAAGACACAAAAGCCAATTTCGCAAGTGAGAATACTAGGAGAGAGTGATCTAACCTTGAAAGAATGAAATGCATCCCATTTTATAAAAAAATGAGAGTCATTTAGGTGAGATTACACAAAATCTATGCATAAATGCATATTTTGGTTGGTGAGATGTTAGGAATCATGATATGCGGGAGATCAAATAAGGAGATATTGAAAATATTCATGAAGCACCTTAATATGGATGTGAATCCTCAATTAAGGGATATGGCAATTAGGTAGGATTAAGAATCATTAAGCCATTTAATAATTCAATATCCTCAATATTCCTCACAAAATCCATAATTAGATTCATGAAATTATGAAAATCTCATAAATTGAAATTAGCCAATTAATTAATAAAAATTAATTAATTGTTGAGACTTAGGGTAAAGGGAATAAATAAAGTTTATTTATTTATTCAATTAGGAACTAGGGATAAACTATGGGTTATTCATCCCAAGGGGGAAATTAGTGGATTATTGATCGAATTGAAGGTGTTGATGTTGAATTGAAATGATTCTGATGATATTGATAAGGTTTAGGATCAATTCTGAGGGTTCCAGAATAGTTTAGGAAATCACGAGGCATCGATGAGCTTTGACAATGCGCCCACGTAATGATGTTTGGAAATGATTGAAAAATGCCAATGAACTTTGATGGCATCATAGTATTGAAATTGAAATGGGGAAACATCGATGATCTTGGACAATGTTCCTGAAATGATAATGATCAGAAACACTATTGACAAACATCGACAACACTATTGAATTGATATTGATAGATTGATAATGATAACACTGATGAACTTTGACAATGTTACCAAATAGATGATTAAAGGGATATGAAGTATCGATGATCTTGGAAAATGCTCCTGAAATGATGACAAGATTTATCGAATTGAAATAGGGTTTTGATCGATTTGGAAATCGGGTTAATTAGGCATCAATGATCTTGGACAATGCCCCAGAATGGTTTGAATGAATCCAAACAATTTTGGAAGTGATTAGGAATGGAATAGAATAGGTTTGAATTGATTTAGGAATGTTTGTAATGGTTTAGGATTGAATAGGATCAGTTTAGGATCGAATAGGATCGATTTAGGATAAAATAGGATCGATTTAGGGTCAAATAGGATCAGTTTAGGGTTGATCAAAATTGATTTGGAAAATGATCAATTTAATAAAGAGAGTAGAAATGTTAATAATTGATGACATGGAAGAATGACACAATATTAGTGAATGATAAAGATCAAACACACAATATAGAAGACATGTTAAAAAGGGGGCATAGGCAATGAACCATTTTTAGGTGTCTACAGCTTCATAAATGCTCTAGTGTTATTCTTCTTATTCATGTTAAAATAATGCCTCAATCATATTAAAATAATTCAAATACTTTCACACACTGGTACAAATATCTCAAATTCACCACCCAATTGAATTGGGATTTTAATTAATTCAAATTTGGTAAAATCTCTCAATAATTCTTTGTAGTTTCACTAACTTTTAAAGGATAACAAAAACTCATAGACTTATAACACCAATAAAAGAACCTAGGATTCTCAATAATAGATCTAGTGGCTCAACCTTAAAATTATAGACAACAATCTCCAATAGACCTAATCGGCTGGGTACAATTTTCAACAAAGTTAAGACAAAAGAGACTTAAACTCCATTGTAATTAAATTTATTCACAACCTCCCTAGTAGAGTCACTATTTTATTGGTTCCTGGAATGGGGTTTACTCATAAATGATGCCAAGTGACCCACTTATTTACCTAAAGAGATGCCTACTCTCATGATCAACAGACAAATGGACTGGACCAATTGACAAGGCAGACTCAACCCCTTCTACACTTCAGGCTCTACCAAATCTAGAAGGGTAATCCTATGATTCTCATATAATATTTGTACCAAACTTATATTATGAATCAATTTAGTAGATATTCTCATATCAGGGTCAATATAAGAAGGAGAAACTAAATAATGGCTAGTTATTTATTGATTTGTGACTTTCCTAGAGCATGAGATTATGTATTTTGACAACTTCAACATATAGAATTTAAAAATGGACTTCGTTATTAATAAATTTTGAAGTGAAACCAAATGACCCTGAATATAACTAAAGACATAAAAATTCAACTTAGATCACTGCCCTATCAATTGGGTAAATTGTAAATTTGACATAGATTTGCATTTTATGACAAGACTTGTGCTTAATAACTTTTGAATATGGAATAACATTGCCTTAAAAAGTATTCAAACTGTATTTATGACCTATCCTTATTATCAAAATCCTTGAGTAGACCCTATGGATATGAAATCTATATATTGAATCATTTTAATTAATTCCTTGAACTAAACTATGAATATAAACTACATACGCCATAAGAGTGCATTGAAATAATCAAATCCTTGGTTCAATTAAACCAAAACACATACAATTTACACAAAGGAGAGAATTGGGATAGAAATATGTATTTCCATTAATTTCAAAGTTACTCCTATCATACATTATGAAATATACTTCAATTTGACTCAAAACCTGCAAGAAAATAGCACCAACTCCATATATTTTCTCTAAAAATGTTTACACTTTTCTCAAAATAGCATAAAGCTTCACCTCGATCGACAAACCTAGACAATAGAATTCTATCAATAATATTGGGACCCCTTCTCTTGTCCTAGATTACCCTTTTATAGGAACAAGGGAAGCAATACAAGCTAAGGGCCAGAAAAGACACCTATTAGATTTTTATTTGATAATCACATGCTCAATTACAAGATTCCATGAATAAGACAAATTTTTTAATAACTTGCAACTGAAAACCCTTGCGTTAGCCCTTGCATTGCGTCCAACTATTGAAGATTTGATTTTTTGGGCCCATGACTGCAAAAAAGGATGGAACAAAACATAACTGCAACTCTTTATACTAAAATTTAGTGAATACTCATCACCCTAACTGCTAAGGCCTAATTGTTTGTGTTATATACCTCTACCATGTAGATGATATCCCATCATTCAAAATCTTCATCTTTTGGCCATGGGTAGTTCATTATCTCATCCACCTTAGCTCTATAAGGTGTGTATTTCAATGCAAGTTGGTTAGCTTCCCTCTCAAAACCCTCAAAAATTTCTAGTAAAAATGATTTTATCTATGATATCTTCTAACATACCTGTGTCAAAATCATCATAGATAATGTCTACCTTTGATCTGATCTCTTCATTTGCTTTTTCTTTCCTTTATTTAAGAGGTCTCGCATTTCCCTCCATGTTTGTAATATGAGACAACAAGGTGTTTATAAAATCACTAAGACTAGCAAGAAGTTCTCTACCCTTTCTCTCAATTCCTTCTAGTAACATCTGAAGATTATGAAGTTCCTTCACCAGGGCATATGTGGGTTATATCTCTTTAGGCTTATCCCTATGGAAATTGGAAGAAATATCTGTTGTCTTGAGATTGTCTACTCTTCTTATCCATTTATCCATAATCAACATAAAATTGGTCTTATCACTGGAAAAAATCTTGACTGTAGTGAATAGTGGAGAATATAATTCATGAACATGGACCAACTTATTCTCAACTTTATGGTATAAAAGGTTTAGTATTGTAGATACAAACTCCCTTTGTTTCTTAGATAATTGTTCTCTGGTATCCCTTATCTTTTTCTCCAATTCATCATTATTTTCAAGGCATTGTGCCTTGGTTGGGTCTACAGAGCATGTTGGCTCATCAATTACTGGTTGTGGTTGGACAACTAGAGGACTATAAATAAAAATTTGTTTACTGGATATAGTAGGAGGAATTTCCCTAACAATGGATGGAGTAGTAGTGGAAGTAGAAGCACCAAGTTCTATATCTTTCACCTTTTGTTCCAATATACGGTACGCAACTTCCAATTCAACAAAACAATTATATAGTTTCCCATACTTACATCTAGGGCCATTGCATCAGCAATGTCCCAATCAGGGAGAAACAGTACATCAACATCCTCTAAAATTTTCCTTCCTCTAGTGTTAGAGAATTAAATTCCTTCATCATTTCAGATTTAATTTATTCTTCATACTCATGTGAAGGCCTATCTGGTTGTGTAGTGTTCTTGTCCTCATATTTCTTCCTATAATCTGGTATCCTAGTTTTCCAGATCCACTATAAAACATTCCTTTCTTCTCATAAAATTATCGTCACTAAAAAATCCTCACATGCCTCCTTGCTAGCATATCTGTATGCCACACCTTGAATTTCCTGTGAAGTGAAACCAAAATTTGGAGTGACAGGCTCAGTAGGCATACCCATTTGAACTTCCATATCTATAATTGTGACTATGTCACTCTCATCAATTTCACAAATTACATGATTCCTTTTAATTTTCTTTTTAGGTGGTGTTTGGGGTGTATCTAGTGGAGAATCACCATGTTAAAGAATCTGTATGCCTCCCAAAGGCCTGATAGGTAGTTTAGTGGTAGGGACATCATCAATCTCCTTAAATCATCAAATTCCTCCTCTCCTAAAGAACTAGTGATGCAGGAGCATCTTGGGTCCTTAACAATCCTTCTCAACCAAAATTATTTTTACTACATTCCTTAGTTTGTTCTTTGTCGCTTGGCCTCTAGTGCTCGACATGCTTACCGAGTTTCTCAGTCATGCTTGTGTTCTGTTGCTCGGCTCTTCTTTGGCCATGGTGTTTTCTTTCTCAGTCATTCCTATGCTGAGCTGGTTTATTTGTGAAATGGTGTTGGTGGCCGACTTCTTTATTTAATTTTTGTAGCTAGGTTCTATCTTGCGATCCATGTGGACCTAAATCTGGGTCTCTCCTTTGTATTTGGGCACCAAATTCTTTGTTGGTGTCTTGTATATATTATTTTTTATGTTCTTAGTTTGGTAGAAAGTCTTAGAGCAAGAAAGAAAATGTTAAGATATTGAAGATCTGAGATCTCTATTGTAAGAAGATCAAATTGTAATACATTTCTTTGTATATGGTCGTAACTAGGAAGGCCTTACAGCCTGGCATGTATTGAGTTTTGATAATTTAAATAATAAAGATCTCTACATTTATCTTCTCCTATTGTGTGTTGTGTTTTTTCCACATTGTATCTGCAAGTTGGATGGTTTCGGGTGTGCCCTAGGCCCCGTATCCAGCCCTCCTTGCATCAGGTGGTATCAAAGTGAGTTGAGATTCGTGGTTCCTTCTTGTAAACTATAAATATATTTGTTGTAGGGTGGCAAGTTGTGATCTGACCTACAATTGTAGAGAGTTCAAGATGGTTCGTGGGAGAGGAAATGATGATCAAGGTCTAACTGATATGCTTAGACAGATGGCTGCAAGATTGGAAGTTGTTGAGACAGCCCAACATAGAGGAAGACATCTTGAAGATGTTAGTGATGATGAATTTGAAGAGGTTCAAGGTGAAGCTGCACCTACACCTATGATGGACCAAGAAGAAGAGAGATTCCTAAGAGCCTTGACAAGTTTGAAAACCACACGTTAGTTTAATCCTCTTGAGTATAGTGGAAAGTTAGATTCTGATGAATTGATTAACTAGATCACTGAGATGGAAAAATCTTTTGAATATGAGAATGTTGCAGAAGATAAGAAGGTGAAGATTACAAGCACAAAATTGAAAGGTCATGCATCCTTATGGTGGGAACACCTGCAATTGGATAGAAAGAAGAAAGGTAAAACAAGATCAAGGTATGGGATAAGATGGTTAACAAATTGAAAGGCAAATTTCTACCTCGTGATTATCAAATCAACCTAATCCGGCGAATGCAAAGTTTGAAGCAGAAGGACAAATCAGTCAAAGACTATACTGAGGAATTTTACAGATTAGACATTAGATTTGGACACATTGAAGATGAAGTGGAAAGAGTTGCAAGATACTTGAATGGTTTGAGAAGTTCCATACAAGATGAGATTAGTTTGGTCAAGATGGAAGGTATTGAAGAGGCATATCAATTTGCCCTAAAAGTTGAATAAAAGTTGAACAGAAGGTATGAACAAAGACAAAGAGGTAGAGGTGGTAGATTCCCTAGAGGAAGAGGTAGATCTCATGGTGAAAACAGTAGATCTGAACCAAACAAGGAAAATACAGACACATCTCAAGACAAAGGAAAGACTGAATGGAAAGGTGGAAATTCATACTGAGGAAGTGGTAATTACTCTAGAGGTGGTAATAGCAGAAGAGGGCTCCAAGTAACTTGTTACAATTGTGGTGAAGAAGGACACAAATCCTTTGAGTGTACACATGCAAGAAAGAAAGGTGGTAGCAGTAGCAGAAATGCTTTGGTTCAAGAAGAGTCATCGAATGAACCTAAGAATCTCATGATCTGAAGGATATATACTATGGAGTGAGAAAGATAAGCAAGATCATGTTAGGAAAAGTTTGTTCAAAACCATATGTAGAGTTGCTGACAAGGTTTGGCAAGTCATTGTTGACAGTGGAAGCTCAAAAAATATGGCATCTAAAGATATGGTTACCAAGTTGTTGTTGGAGAGGATGAAACATCCAAAACCCTACAATATCTCATGGATCAAAGATGGGCACACATTAATGGTGAGTGAACAATGTTTTGTGAATCTAAAATTTGGGAAGTACTATGATAAGGTGTTATGTGATATTATGAGAATGGATTGTTGTCATATTTTGTTGGGTAGACCTTGGAAATATGATAGAAATGATATACATGATGGAAGGTTGAATAGATATTCTATTTGGGTTGATGGGAAGAAGAAAATTTTGTTACCTTTGATTGAAGAATATGCTGATGAGTTGTGTACATCTGTAAAATTTTGTCTAATGGAAGGTAGACAGTTTGTTAAGGATTTGAAAAGAGATTATATTTTTTATGCTTTGATTCATAACAAACCAAGTAAGAATGTAGAAGATGAAATACCTGTAGAAGTTGAGAAGTTGCTGACTAAATACAAAGAAATCATTTTAGATAATGTACCTAATGGTTTGCCACCAATCAGAGATATCAATCATTGTATGGATCTGATTCCTAGAGCTAGATTACCAAATAAAGCACCACATAGGTTAACACCTATCAAGAATGAAGAGCTTAATCAACAATTTCATGAGTTGTTGAACAAAGGCTTAATCAGATAAAGTTTGAGTCCATGTGCAGTACTAGCTATGTTGGCACCTAAAAAGAATGGAGAATGGAGAATGTGCACTGATTCTAGAGCATTAAACAAGATCACAGTGAAGGATAGGTTTCCTATACTAAGAATGGATTAAATAATGGATTGTTTGAGTGGAGAAAACTATTTTACCAAAATTGATTTGAAATGGGGATATCATCAGATCAGAATCAGAGAAGGTGATGAATGGAAGACTGATTTCAAGACAAAGGAAGGTTTGTATGAGTGGTTGGTTATGTCTTTTGGTTTAACTAATGCACCCAGTACATTTATGAGGCTGATGAATGAAGTTCTAAAGAAATTCTATAATAAGTGTGTGATTGTATATTTGGATGACATTTTGATATTTAGTAAGACTAGAGAAGAACATCTGATGCATATAAGACAAGAATTGTAGAGAATAAAAGAAGAAAAGTTGTTGATCAATCTGAAGAAATGTTCCTTCATGAAAGAAGAGCTTGTGTATTTGGGATTTGTGATTTCAGCTGATGGTTTGAAAATAGATCCAGAAAATTTTGAAGCTATACTGAGTTGGCCTACACTTGATATTGTTATAGAGGTGAGATCATTTCATGGATTGGAAAGTTTTTACAGGAAGTTTATTAGAAATTTCAGTTTTATTTGCAATACTATGACTGAAACAATGAGAGGAGACAAAAGAGAGTTCAAATGGACACATGGAGCTAATAAAATTTTTGAAGCTTTAAAGTTGAAGGTTGCTAAATTACCTGTGCTAGCCTTACCTCATTTCAATAAGGTATTTCAAGTTGAATGTGATGCAAGTGGAAGTGCAATTGGAGCTGTGTTGACTCAAGAAGGTAAACCTGTTGCTTTCTTCAGTGAAAATTTGAATGATGAAAAGAGAAAATATTCTGTCTATGATCAGGAATTCTATGCTATTGTGCAAGCTATGAAGAAATGGAGACATTACTTGATGCCAAAAGAATTTGTGTTGTATACTGAACATAAGGCTTTACAATATTTGGGTAGTCAGAATAATTTGAATCGGAGTCATGTGAAATGGGTTGAATATTTGCAGAGCTTTACATTTGTGACTAAGCATAAGAGTGGATTTTCTAACAAAGTTGTTGATGCATTAAGTAGAAGAAGATATTTGTTGACTAAAATTAGAATTGAAGTTCTTGTATTTGATGACACGAAGCATTTGTATGAAGATGATCCTAATTTTTTAGAGCAGTGGAGAGTGTGCAGAGCACCTAATACAAATCAATCAAGTAAGTATGAAGACTATTTCATTCAGGAAGATATTTTGTTTAAGGGTATTTAGTTGTGCATACCAAGAGGTTCAATGAGAACTAATTTTATTAAGGAGAAACATAGTAGTGGATTGGCTGGACACTTTGGCATTGATAAAACATTGAGTCTCCTGAAGGAGAGGTACTTTTGGCCTCAGTTGTATAAAGATGTTCATAAATTTTTAGGAAGTTGTGGATTATGTCAAGTTTCAAAGGGAGTAAGTCAAAATACTAGTTTGTAGACACCTATTACTATTACTGAGAAACCTTGGAGTGATATCAGCATGGATTTTGTTCTTGTCTTACCTAGGACAACAATGGGTAATGATTCTATATTTGTTGTTGTGGAAATATTTTCCAAGATGAAACATTTCATACCATTTAGAAAAACATCAGATTTAGTACATATAGCAGATCTTTTCTTTAAGGAGATTGTCAAATTGCATGGACTACCAAGAAGTATCATATTTGACAGAGACAACAAGTTTGTAAGTTATTTTTGGAGAAAAGTTTGGAAGAAGATGAATACTGAGTTGAAATTTAGTTCTACATTTCATCCACAGATTGATGGAAAAATAGAGGTTGTAAACAGAATTTTGGGTAACTTGTTGAGATGTTTAGTTGGAGACACACCAAGAAATTAGGACTTGATGTTGGCACAAGCAGAGTTTGCATACAACAGTTCAGTAAATAGAAGTACTGGAAAGACACCTTTTGAGATTGTTCATGGAACACAACCTAGAGGTATATTATATCTGAGAGACATTGTTGGTGAAGAGAAAAGAAGTGCTGAAGCAGAGGAATTTGCAAAATTTATGACGACATTGCATGAGGATGTAAAGCAAAAGCTCGAGAAAAGTAATCATAAATACAAAGATGATGAGATAGATCAAGAAGACATAAGACATTCTAAGTTGATGATGTTGTGATGGTTCATATGAAGAAAGGAAGATTTCCTATTGGAACATATGGGAAACTGAAGATGAAGAAATTTGGTCCTTGTAAAATACTGAGAAAATTTGACAGTGGAAATGCTTACGAAGTTGAATTACCTGATGACATGGATATATCACCTGTATTAAATATTTCAGACTTGTATGAATATCATGAACCTAATGAAGAAGTGAAAATACCAAGTGATTATCCTAAGAAGCAGATAGAGGAAGTTGAGAAGATCTTGAAACAGAGAGTTGGCAGAAGTACAAGAGGAAAAGAATACATGGAATATCTGGTAATGTGGAAAAATAGACCGATTGAGGACTCATCTGGGATTTCTCAATCTAAGTTAGATTCATTTTAGGTTGGACCTGATTCATGATTCAGGGAATCGTTTCTTTTCAACCCCATGTGTCTGATGCAAGAGCATCTTGGGTCCTTGGCAATCCTGCTCAACCAAAAATATGTTTACTACATTCCTTAGTTTGTTCTCTTTCGCTCGGCTTCTATTGCTCAGCATGCATGTCGATTTTCTTGGTCATGCTTGTGTTCTTTTTCTTGGCTCTTCTTTGGCCGAGGTGTTCTGTTGCTTGGTCGTGCATGTGTCGAGCTGATTTGTTTGGGAATTGGTGTTGGTCACCGACTTCTTTATTTAATTTTTGTAGTTGGGATCTATCTTGCAATCCATGTGGACCTAAATCTAGGTCTCTCCTTTATATTTGGGCATCGACTTCTTTGTTGGTCTCTTGCATATATTCTTTTGTATGTTCTTAGTTTGGTAGAAAGTCTTAGAGCAAGAATGAAAATATTAAGAGATTGAAAATCTGAGATCTTTGTTGTAAGAAGATCGAATTGTAATACATTTCTTTATATATGGCCATAACTAGGAAGGCCTTATAGCCTGGCATGTATTGAGTTTGATAATTTAAATAATAAAGATCTCTGCATTTCTCTTCTCCTATTGTATGTTGTTTTTTTTCTGCATTGTATCTGCAAGTTGGATGGTTTCAGGTGTGCCCTAGGCCCCGTCTTCATCCCTCCTTGCGTCAACTAGGTACATCAAACATGTCCTCATCATCAAAAGATTCAGATTGCTCTCTAATTTTTATATCAATAGTACGAGGTGTTGGTCCAAAAGTAAGTTTATCCTCTATCTCATCTGAACTAGGCCTAAGAGGAACAGATGGGATAACCAAAGTCTCAACCCTGATCTCACCCTTTCTAGCTGGAGAAGTGTGTGAAGAAACCCTAGTAGTTTTAACATCTCTATAAAAAAATTACACCAGGGCCAATTTACTCTTAACTACCTCCATGTTCTCTTCATAATTTTTCATTAAGCCTCTTATCTCTTTGAAAAAAGGAGTAGATCCTATCAGAGGATTATACAAGGCATCCATTTCTTTAACTATAGCCAATAACTTCTTGTAAGCTACCCACTTGTCCTCATATTCCTCTTGTAGCTTTAAATCAAACTGATTTGCAATAACATCCTCAAGGTAATAAAAGACATGCCATGGAATATCTGGTAATCCTTATTTTGAACATTTTGAATAAATTCTCTTGATTATTGTATCTTGCAACACTAGTGCCTAGATTATAGGATTCAAATAATTTATGAAAGTGTACCCAACCACCTCTTGATATAATAAAATAAGGAATGACCATGTAATTAGGGAAAAAAGTACCCTTTTGCTTCACTACCAATTTTGTTTCCTCAATATGGCTAATTTTCTATATTACCTCTGTAAATCCCAACCTCAAAGGTACCTCAAATGGAAACACAATGGGTATCCCCTCAAATATATATACTCTTAGGACTGTGTTGATAGGGTATGGTATTACATCACCCCAATTATGTGAAATGTTCAACTCTGGCCTCAATTATTTTGGTCTCAAGTATGCATGGAGGTCTATAGGAATCCAATTACATTTTCCATCATTCTAGACCTAAGCCTGGATGCAAAAACATTGTCAAACCTCACAAATATAGCCTCACTTCTATCCCAAGACAAATCCATTGTCCAAATTTTAACTAGCACTTCTTCTCCCCCAATTGTTCTCATCAATTTTATACTCTTAGAAAAGAAAATTGTCTGCTTAAACAAAATAATATGCATTAACATTGAATAGTAGCAGAAAGAGCATTGTCCCCCCTTTTTATTTGCCAAGTGTAACCCATCATGTATCTTATTTTCTAGATAGGGTGCAAAATTATACACATTGGTGAATCCTGGATGTTGTATCTGGACAGCCATATGCATAAAACCCGATGGCATCACATTGCTTGGGTTCTTACAAATTACCTAACACAATGAGTAAAAGTTTATCCTAACATGCAAGGAGAATGACTCAATGGGAAAAGGCTCTAAGTAACTAGGCCCAACATAATATTTTGAATTATTGATGATTGTTAGATGATGTTACAACAAAGCTCCTCTCACATAATCTCTCATCTTCTTGTAATCCCCAGTGATGGCATCCATATCAACTAGTTCTAACTATGTTGTTGGTTCACTTAATCCAAAAACATCCCTCACTTCATCACCCAGTGATCCGAACTAAGACCTCGTCATTCACATATGTAACAACTCTCAGAATGAAATTATATTGGTCTACAATAGCCCATAGTGAATTTACATCCATAAAAACCTTAGGGATTACAACCCTACCTAGGTCAAATTTCCAAGTATTAGACTATGGGCTAACTAAATTCCTTTTTCCTATCCACATTTTAAAAAAATCAAGACCCATCATTGGAATCCTAGCATATGAAACCATATATGCCTTATCCACCAATCCCTCACCTAGGGATTTCCCAGTTAACATGATTTGTCCCTTCCATCTATAATATGGTGATCCCCTTAATTGATCTAAGAAGTCATCATAAATATTCCTCCATTTATATTTTTTCTATCTTGAGTGCTTTCTCATTGGAGCCATCTTGAATATTACAAAATTTTGACAAGACTAAAATATAGAAACTAGGACACGGGGATAAACTTAAGAAGTATTCTTAATTCTACTAAATTACTTTAACAACCCTTCACCAATAAAAACCCCATAAAGGTATAAGAATTTGACTAAGATTCACCCTTAAAACAATCAAGATACCAAGAAAGTGAACTTACATATTTTCTTCTTGCAACCCTAATCAATTTCACTAAGAAAATTATGAATCACTCCCTTAGATCGCCAGAGTATCAAAAATCACCTCATTTCTCTTTTATGACTCAATATGATCTTTATTCTGATATAAATTACCAGAAATGCAACAGAAAAATAGTTATTTTCACCATTAATTATTTACTCATGCAAGCAAAGGGTCTTAAATTAATTTCAAATGAATTTGAATAACAACCATTGATTTTCCTGATCAAACGGCACAAATTTGTCACTCTAAAATTGACCTTCAAGTTGGCTTACACCACACCTCACACATCATCAAATTTGGTCCCACTAATCAAAATCTCACTACACACCCCTAGATACGTGGCATAATCTCATAGATTCATGATCATTAAGATTCCTAACAAATTTAACCATGTATCAGTGACAACCGTCAATCTTGGTCAATCATTATCTAACGATCAACATTTTAGCCCTTTCCCTATTGACTTAAAACTTGAGAAAATTTAAGGCTTAGACATAATATCATTGCTCAAATTTTCATATGCAGAAAAATGGTCCCATTACTAACATGATAGATAACCAACCCCAAACCACAACCATTGGAAAGAGAAACCACAATCCTTTATCCACTTAATTTCTTTCAAGTATCACCTTCTCACGTATTAGTGATCAACTCTAGTGGTTACATTTTTATTGTGAGAACGTGAACAATTAAGAAGATGATAACTATTAGTTGAAAAATTGACCATTGACATAACACTAACAATAAAACTAACCACTAACCACAACATAAACCTTAACATCATAGGTTAAAACAAAAGGGACCATTGAGTTGTCAAAACATGCTAGACTTAACAAAAATAAAAACCATGGGGCCGACAACTTCAAATTATTGAACCTAGGGACTTATAAAGCATGAACTACTACCACAAAAACATGACCCACCAACAAGTGGCACAAAAGGTAAAGAAGGAAAATAAACAATTAGGGTTTAAATTAAAATAAAACATTTATAGAAAAATCCTTTAAACCCTAAACCCTAGGACCTTTTTGTGAAGACAAACAAAACCACCACTACTCTACAGGGGCACTAAAATTACCAAATTTTAAAAAGGGAAAAACAAGTACCACCAGAGTCCAATAATGATTAAGGTTTGGATTAGGGTTAAGATTAAATAAAGGGTTAGTCTTATGTACAAATACTAATCTATATAATCCTAACCATAACCATTGAATAAATATAAATCTATATCCTAACCCTAATCCTAAAACCTTACCCAAATCAAAACTCTAACCTTAGCCATAATTCCAACCAAGATAAAATCCCTAAACATAAGGTCATAATCCTAATCCTAAACCCTAAACCCTAACCCTATCAATAATACTAACTATGGTGTAAACCCTAACTATAACCCTCAAAATAATACTAAGCATGGTGTAAACACTATCCCTAACCATAATTCTAAATATAATCCTAATATTAAACACTAAATCCTAATCCTAACACTAACCATGATCCCTAACCCTCACAAAAATTGTAACTCTAACCATAATACTAACCATGATGTAAACCATTTACATAACAATAATCTAAATCCTAAACTAGATTACTAACAATAATCCTAAATCCTAACCCTATTCAAAATCATAAACCTAACCATAATACTAACATGATGTAGAACCTTACCTAACCATACTCCTAAACATAATCCTTACCCTAATCCTAATCAAAACCCTAACCCTTACCATAATACTAACTATGGCATAAATCCTAAGCCTAAACATAATATTAACCATAATCCTGACACTAAAATATAAACCCTAATCATAATCCTAAACCTAAACTCTAATCTAAATATTAGACCCTAAATATAATCTTAATCCTAGACAGATCATATCCTAAACCTTAAACCCAGCCCTAACACTAATCATGGTGCAAACCTAAACACGTATCCTAACCTTAAACCTAACCATAGTTCTAACCATGATATAAAATATTTAAAACCTAACCATAATACTAACCCTAATCTTAATATTTAACCCTAAACCATGATCCTAAAGCTAATGATAATACTAACCATGATGTAAACCCTAACCCAAGTTATAATCCTAATCCTAAATCCTAAACCATAATCCTAACTATTAATCTTAACTCTAAATATCCTAACCTTAACCATAATAATAACCATGATGTAAACTCTTACCCTAACCATTACCTAACCCTAGTCCTAATCCTAAACCTATCTGTAAACCCTAACCATAATCAAAACCCTAACCTTAACTAGATAATCCTAATCCCAACCCTAAATCTAAATCCTAATCCAAATCAAAACCCTAACCCTAACCATATTCCTAATATAATATAATGATTTATTATTTATTTAATGTCTTCCATGTTGCACCACGACTGCTACTAGCTTAAAACATTGAGAGGCATACCCTACAATTCAAACAAAAAGTTAACAAGTTTGTGTACAAAAAAAAGGTTGGGCTATTACAATTAAAATAATAGTCATATAGAAAAAGGATTAGTGCATGGAAGTTGAAAAGGTTGCTCACTAGCATCTCTTGTCTCATGTCCTCATGATTTACAATAAATAATCATCTCATGTTATTTACAATTTAGGCAAAGAGGGCAATGGCTAGTATTACAGATGAGGTACTAGGTGGGATTCCTAAGTGGGATTCCTAATCCAAGTTATTGCAAAGATTACAAATAAAACACCAATAATACAACAACTAGATTTATAATGGAGTGGTATTCTCTTCTATTATATTTATTAGAACCAAATAGATTAAATTATTCACTATTTTTTTTATTTTCTCACTATGATGTAAGGTAAATTTGTTCATACTCATTTCTCAATCTAGTACCTTGTTACAATTATAATTTATTGAAGAGAATAAATGACATTTAATGTGTTTCAAATTTTGTGGTTGGCAGGGATCAAGCAAAACATAACAACGAAATTACCTTTGTTCTACAAGCAAAGCATCATAGAGAGAGGAACCTTGAAAGTCCCTACTGCCAGTTTTCATTAAAGAAAAGTGCATGATATTTCCTCACCCATTCCACCAATGGCGACCAATCAAAAAATATAGACAATTCTTCATTTTCTTTGTTATTACATTCTTAGCAAATTTGTTGTAGATTATCTAGCTTTCCCATCCTCACTGAAGTTTATGAAACATTTGTTTGCATGACACTCTTTTGTTGAAAGTATTAATTATTTTCCTTAACATATATTTTTACTTGCAAAAGAAGTACATTTGTTTCTTGTTTTGGCCAAGCACAAATGTGTGGTTGTATATGGGAAGGAATGTTATTTTTGGATACGTGTACAACATAACCTTGTATGGGAAACATCTTATGGAAATCCTTGTAAAGTTGTGGAATTGGGCACCATGTGTATACCTATGGAAATGTTTAAATAATATTTGAAGGAAATAGATTCACAATATAGACCTGAAACTTACACTTTATTACACCATAGGTATAAAAATTTTGGCAGTGAGGTTGCATAGATTTTGTTGGCTATAATATTATAGATTCCATTCTTAGACTATCAGATGAAGCGATGAGCAATCCAACGGGTGCATTAATAAGTAAGTTTTATAATTTGAATTTTGAAGTTTTTGCTTCATAGAGTGGATCCAATCGGAACAGTGAGTTTAGAATCCATTTCTTCATGTTTTGTATTCTTAGAATGTATGCCTTATAGAAGATTATACTATTTCTCTCAAGTTTAATTCTATCAAATTTTTTGTGCTTTCTATAAAACAAAGACAATGATGGTACTATTTGGATTAGTGAAAATGATAGTTTGAGATTATCATATTTGACATCATTTATTTAGGCATCAAATTGGCATTTGTAGTATTTTTTTAATATGTAAATCATGAAACATTTTATGATCAAATTGACATTTGCAAATAATTTAAGATATAATGCTAAGTATTTATTTCTTTCAAAAGCTTTCAAGGATTAAATTTATATTTGTAAAAGTGACAAAAAATATTTAAAGAAAATCATTTGTTGGTTCCAATTTTTTTTTTTTTTTTTGTACTTTTTTTAATTTGTAAAAGGTGGCATTGTCACTTGATATATAATATTAATATTAAACTAGTTCAAAGGGCTCCCGGAGAAAGAACCAAAAAGAAAAAATTTGATCCTTGACCGTAAATACAAAACAGAGCCTTGCCCCAAAGATAATTTTTTTAGAAGACAAAAGCCTAGAGAAGAGCCCAAAACCCACCCGACTAACCAAGCTAATCAACAAAACACTAAATACCATCTACCTGAGAATAAACTATTTGGCCTAAAGCCATATACAAAAAAGAAGTTATCATATACATCCGGAATAAGCCCAGATGGCCAAAATTGATGAGCGACTAAACTGTTACTAATTCTCCATAATTGCCAAGGATGATCTGATTGTTCCCAAGTGTAGATCAAAATCCGTTACTTCCATAGAAGTATTTAAATCAACACCACAAGAAGGATCAGATACCATTTTCCGAGGTGGGCCAGCCACAATGGGTGGGGCCGCAAGATTCATATCAAATTCAATAAGATCCAACAGAGCATACATCATGGACTGAATACTACTAACAGAAATCATGCTCGCATGTCGACCATGAAGCTGTAATGTTGCCTTCACAAGATGAAAGTTATGTCGTTCCAGAGATTTCTTGATGCTTACATAAACAGAAAATATTGCGTGGTTATTGAGTAATGCATGGTGGTGAAACAAATTTCCAACCAGAGTTGTTCCATTCCACAAATCTCTGTTGCCAGAAACGCGACGGATGGCCTCCGTTTCACGTTTCGACGGCCGAAACGGGTTTCCCGTTGCAAACGGCCGTTTCTAGTCAATAATTAAACGGCCTTTCTAGTCAACAATTCTGTTTCC
>MU226234.1:856186-903830 GCA_018584345.1 Thuja plicata
GACGGCCGAAACGGGTTTCCCGTTGCAAACGGCCGTTTCTAGTCAATAATTAAACGGCCTTTCTAGTCAACAATTCTGTTTCCGCCAGTTGCCGTAATAGTTGGGATTTATATTTGAAACAGTACATGTTACCAGCTTTTCCCGAATTTGGAGGACTGGAGGACTGTAAATGCCAATAAACTAGAGTTGTAGTTAACAATAATTTACAGATTTCTATGGATTTTTTTATAGTTAAGTATGGTATTAATATAATTAACAACTTATTATAGAATTTTTTTAGTTAGTTATTACAGTAACTTAATTTATAGATAATCATGGATGTTTTAGTTAACTATGACATTAATTTAATTTATAGATTATTATTGATTTGTTTACACAGTTAACTATAATATTAATTTATTCAATAATAAGAATATTTGGTACATTTATTGAACTTTTTATATTTAATGTTTTATATAAATAATTCTAAAATAAAAGAACAAAAATATTGTTTTTAAATGTTTTTATTTTTAACTTTTATATATATATATATATATCCGTTTCCTCTGCGCAACATCTAGATATTCCGTTTCTCGTCACGTTGCCGTTGCCATTCCGTTTCCCGTTTCTCGTTTCTGGTAACATAGCCACAAATCATACTTTTGTAATGCCTTTGACAACTTATGTGTGCCCAAAAAATCCACTTTGATATGTTTGTTAGCATTGATTTCCAGATGAAACGATGATTGCAAAAGATCAAATAAATTAGAGAAAAAAATAGACAAGATTTGAGAGGGAAAAATCATACGCTTTCCCTATGGGAATAAAACATCATCTCCCACAGCTCTCCTGATAGCCCTCTAAATGTGAATGCGATCATAGGCAAACATCGTTGCCAGATAGTCATCATTTATATGCTCAAGAAATGGTTGCTCCCTCAAACAACACTCTATAGTTATGGGGATAATGTTCCATGTGGAGAGAATTACAGATAGAGAAGCCTTCCATCATAGAGCCGAGATACAACATATGGGAAGAGTGTCATGCCGTGTAAATAAGCAACCGAGAAACCCAGCAAAAACAACCTTTAAATGCCTTGTTAGCAAAGGAGAATCCCAAATGCAAGTACAAAGGATTGTTATTGTAGATATAACTCAAGCCAAATAAATGAGATCAATCCCACAGCCATGATGAATTACAAGAGAACACAATTCACACACGCCATAGTACATTTTCATGACGCCACAAGTGCTGCCCAATCTCCACAGGATCCCAAATACGCATCCAAAACATAATCTATAATGGTAACAAATATAAACAAGTGCAGCGAGCAGCTTAATAATAATAGCGACCCAATCCCAAGAAGAATATACGTGGGAAACCAGAAGCAGCCCACGTATAGATGATGTGACATAAAAAAGAAGTAAATCAAAATAGATACCTGCCCACCAACAGTCTGAGTATTTTCATAACTCTCGTAAATGCAACCTTTACCGAGATGTATAACATATCAATACAACCTTTACCGAGATATAAGAAGTAGAATAAATAAAGGTAAATGGAGTATTAACAAATTAAAACAAACCCATACCCCTAAGTACATGTATACATTTACAGTACTCCATAACCAAATACACCTAAATGTATACATATTACAATTCAGATTTTATATATATATATATATATATATAAAGATAAGCTCAAGCATATTAAGAACGGCCAACTTTAAAAGGATCACACAGGAAAACCACAGGAACAGCTAATGTGAAAAGACAAAATATATATATATATATATATATATATAAATTAATTGTTAATACTTAAATGATATTAATACATATAAAATATGTTTAGAGAAATCTTCAAGGGAGGCCCATTCCACTTTAGAACTAGTCAAAGCAGGACTGGTATTTTCCACTCCAGCAATCTTGCTTCAAGTCCCCAAAAAGTCTATTGTGAGCAACAAAGGTTGACATTTCTCGTTAACCAAAACAAATAAATATCATTGTAAGAATTCGTCAAAGCTCAATGGACGCTGAGGCGTTAATAAAGATGAACAGTACGCGTTCACACGGGAAGTGGAAATGGTGCAAGTGTAACTTTGAATGATCAGCGTCTCTCTAGCTATTGAAGATCCACACAAAAAAACACAATTAAGACACAGATATTATAAAACTATTTCCATTTCCATTTCCACCTTGAATGCATCGTTTACATCTGCCTCTGTCTATAGAGGACTTTAGAAATTTGTGGAGGAAACAACAGTAGATGACGGTGAAGTGTCGGTTGAAAGAAAAGTCTTAGATGGACGGTGTTAGAGAATGCTAGAAATTTCCATCTTCGATGATGATTAATTTAATTGTTCCTACCCTAATGTTCCTTGCACGTTTCAGCAAAGGTATCTTCATTTGTATATAATTATTGTGCTCAATTTTATTTAATATATACTGTGCAGGAGGAAGCTCTAAACGCAGAACAAAAAGATGAATTCTAAACTGAATCAAAGACGGATATCAGATAGATTAATAGTTGTAAAAGAAAATTAATAATACCATAAAAACAAAGTTTTATAATACCACCTCATATTATAGCGATTTACAAATTAACTGCATAAAGCATTATAAGTATCTTCAAATCAATTAATATCTTACAAAGAGTTATAAATAAGAAACTAACAATTACATTACACTAAACAAATCCATGAAATTACATAATTGTCTGCAACAAACAAAATAAAATCCAACCACTGTGCCATTTATTGGCTTTATTATTATTGGTCCATATAATTTCCCTTTCTCTAACTGAAGATCTTAGATATTGAGCGGAGGATCAAGGTGAACCACAAGAGTCATTGCAGTGGTTTCATTTGTGAGTACTCCTCTGTGCAGAGCGACTTTGTACTTCTCTTTGCAAGTTTTCTGCACAACCATGACAAGTTATTTTGCATTGTGAGTTCACAAGATTCAATAACAAAGAACACAAAAAATAAAACTACAAAACACCCACCAGAAGAGATTCTCCAAGGTTGATAACAAGTGCGTTGGGTAGAGGAGCAACAGATATCCAACGCCCATCTGATTTCTGAACTTGCAAGCCATCACAGATATTATCCTGAACAAGAATAGTAATTGCACCATGGTCTGTGTGTGCATGAGTCCCTAGAACTTTGTCTGGTTCTGGGCATGGAGGATAGTAATTGGCTCTGTAGAAAAGATTGTAATCTGCAAATTCCTTTTCCAGACCATCGATAGGCATGCCCAAATCCTCAGATATTATCTCCAGCAAATGCTTCACAAGTTTGCTACACTCCTCTCCAAACTCATCTATTGTATCTCTGCAGTGAAAAAACAAAAATTGCAAATCTAAAAACCTTTAAAATAAGAAAATAAACAAATATGCTTGAAACTTTCTAGATTTTAATTATATTTGCTTTTTTAATGACTATTTTAGATCAAATATCATCAGATTTAAAAATACAATTAAAATTCAAAAACCTTCAAACATATTAAGATGGATTGTAAAAACTTAATATAAGATTTTTTTCAATAACCTATATTCTGTGGGTGTTGAGGGCCAGAGATGGCGAGCTTTGAGGGAATGAGGAGAAAGGAAGGCGTAGAGGGAATCCATCCAATCAGTGTTCTGTCCTCTGAATCCCTCTGTACGTCCATAGCCAGCAATCTGGTCTGTTTTACCTTCTTCACGTGCCCATTTCATTTTTTCTTCTACTGGAAGCTCAAAGAACTCTCTTGCTACTCTCCTTGCACTCTCAACCACATCTTCAGGAATGCCATGACTCACCACCTGTCATCACAAATACATATTATAATTCTAAAATTCCATTATTATAATAGAATTTGAAATAATTTAAGATATTATAAGAGCTTCTTCATGAAATGATGAAGAATGGGATGAACTTATAATAAATAAATTATAATTGTTTTATTATATAGAAATCCTAGATATATCTAAAGATTTTTTTTTGAAATTTATCATGTAAAACTTATATTATCATAAATAAAATTTAAAAAAAACATAAAACGTAAAATTATGCAAGTGTGAGGACAAACACTCATTATAACCTTGACTTTCATTACTACAAATTTAGAATTTGAATTAATGCAATAGAATTTGAAATAATTCAAGAGATTATAAGAATTTCTTGATTAAATGATAAAAGATGGGACTAACTTAATGAAACTTTATCATACAAAACTTGCATTATCAGAATGGTTATCACCTGAAAGAATCCCCATTCCTGGCAGGCAGCAGAAATTTGGTGTTTGATTTGTTGGTGAGTTTGATTCATATCAACTAAGGGAAGCTCCTCAAACACTCTTTCTTCAGAGAGAGACAAATCTTTTCCTCCAACTCTAAAGCCTTGAGGAACTTCGCTCAAATGCTGAACGTAATGCTCTACTGCGGAAGCCATCTCTAAATTCTTGTCTAACAAGTGTGAATCAGGGTTGTATTTATACACGCAATTCCATGGATTTGAGAGCAAAGATATTTATTTAGTGAAGGCCACGTTATTAGACTTCCCTTGAAGTAATCGCTACTGAATAGATTAGCTGTTACAGTCTTTATTCGCGGCAAGTTGGCTGTTATTTGTAAGCTAATCAAGTCATCTTGGAAGTGGTAAACGAATGTAAAACCGACCAACTAAACGTATTAAGGGTGAAATAATGTGTCGGGCAGTTAAATGTTCCGTTCTTTAATGATTAAACATCATTATAAAAGGTGATAAATTATTATCCATTTTTGGTCAAATTTTCATTTTGGATGCTTGCATTACGTTATGTTTAAAATAGTTTCTTATTTGCGTAGTGTTGCGTAGTGTCTGAAAATGAAACATAGGATAATAAAAACGGAATCTTTGGGTTCTTTGTGCCTGAAAAACACCCAAGAGTTGCAGAATCTAGAGGAGGGACAATTGGGATTGTTCTATTCTATAAGATGTAACAATGGCATGAATGGGCCGGAAAAATAAAATTTATAAACTAGGACTTGTACCTATAAGAGGAGCAAGGATAAGCTGATAGGAAATCACAATAAAATTTAATTGAAAATCTAATATAGAATCAAATTAAATACACAAATTTCATTATCTATTAAAAGAAACTTGTAATAGTTTTTTATTGATGCAAATCTCCTAATTCTCTTAGGTATTCTACTCCGAATCTTATTAATGTATTGACCAATATATATTAAGCGCTATCTTGACAAATATATATATTAGGAGCAATCTTTTCTCATTGTCGCCATGGTAGATTTTGAAAAGTCGTTGGATTTTAAGATTTGTTACATTAGTGCGGTAGTTGGTGAAGACTTTTATACAATTCAAGCATAAACATCATAATCATGATTTTAAAAATTAAATTTCAATAGAAATAGCTGGGAGGCAAAATTCAATGTATTACTTCAAAAGCTTTTAGGGGTCTAAACTTACCTCCAGATATTGTTGTGATACTTCTTTGATGTATGTGACAAAAATATATTACAATAAACTTATTTGCTACAATAGAAATAACATTGCAAGTAACTAGGAAAAAAACAATTGATTCTTGCACATATAAACACATGAAAAAAGTTTTAATATCGTCGTTACTAAACAAGCCTAATTTTCAATATCATCTTATTTACCAAATGTTTTTCATCAAGCAGTACATGGTAATGTTTAGCCCACAATAGTACCTACAACCAAAGGCATATACAACCCAAAACGTGCATTTTAGACCAAAAAAAATTCATTTCAACCTAATGAGAGCTTTTCTTCATTTACAATTGTGTTATGTTCCCAGCAATGTTAATTGTCAATTAATATTATTGTTGATTATATTAATATTTACTATATTTTTATATGATATCTATATAATAGAAAAAATTATAAGGTTTGCTTAAAACCTATTTGTTATTGGAAAATTATAATTTATTTTACATAAGTATGGTTTCAAGCTTTGAGATATTAGCCTTATTTTAAAAAGATGTAGTTGTCTTTTAGTAATTCAAGTAAACTATGTTTTATAGATATTTAATGATTTAAAACGGAGCCTTCTTTGACACAAGAAATTCTTAATTTGAGATTTAATGATTATTATTATAAAAGAATACAATCCTCTAAATAATTTTAAATGTGATGCAAGTTGGAAGAAAAATGAATAACCCTAGAAATAATAATCTAGAAATTCTTTATCATAATTATTGTCTGACCACTAAGCTCTTTACACTTTTGTTGTTTACGACATTTCTGCAAGATAAAAGCATCTAATGATCAACATTTTAGAGATAAACTACATCATGCTTAAATTATACTTTCATTTTTTGTTTGAAAAATGGAGTTCATGAGTGATTTACATGTAACCTTACGAAAAAAATTGGCAGTCATTCATTGCTAAGTCAATAAATGCAATGGAATTTAATATAAAAATGTCTATAGATTTCATAATAAATAAAACATGGCAATTATCTAGATTTAATTAGAATTGAGTGTGGATCGATGAGAAAACATTTCATAATAAGTAATTATGTTTCTACATTTATTACGTTATTAGAAAATAGTAACAATAAATCCACTAAATGTGTCAATCTACTTTGGAAAGAAATTCATAAAGCATGCTTGATTCTTAATAAGCAATCTAAATCCCACAATATATGAAATATGATATTAGTTTGTCAAGTTAAAATTAAATGTGGGTTTGAGAGAAATAATTTAATTGCAAATCAAAGTCTTTCTGAATTTATCACTACACATTATATCAATAAAAAAACATGTATAATTACACATTAGCACTAACAATAATAGTGATAATAACTATATTGAATAGATGATTTTTACTTTGAGAAGAAATTCATTAAGAATGTTTCATGTTAACTAGGTAGTCTCTCATCAAGTTCAATAGGCAAGCCAACTATGTAGATTTTTTCTACATCATCTTTCTCCATTCATAGATATTTTCTTGTACACTCTTCCTGAAGCCATGATAAGGTTTGCAGTTATAGAAATTTTAATGGGCCTGAAAAAAAAAGAAGAGGTGTGACACTCAAGAGCCATAAAGCTTTCTAAAATCCCTTCAAATATTTTCTTCAGACACTCTGGATAAAATATTCATGAAAAGAAAAGTAAAATTACCTCAAGCAAAACAAAAAAAAATAGAACCAATAATAAAGCTTGCACAAAATTATCCAAAAGTATACGTTCTCGCTTCTTTAAAAAAAATATAAAATTTTATAATTTATACTTGCAACACCATTAATAAACTATGAGTTTTCATTACAATACCTAAAAAACTCCATTTCCTATAAAATGAGTTGTCCAATAGACCAACAAAGAAACAAGTCATTTGGAAAATAATAGGATATATAGATATTTTGATATCTTATATATTAGTGTAGGTAATTTTTTTAGAGTTCCTTAAGTAATGTAGGAATGTATATATTTTTCAATCGAAGTTTTAAATCACAATCAATGTTCCAAATCAAAATAAATGACCCATCATATAAAAAGAAACCATTTATAGATTAAATCTAATAAATTATATTTTTTTCAATCTACATTCAATCAAATAAAAAAATCAAAAGTTATTGGCAAAGGTAGACCAAAAAATTTTAAAATTATTTTCAAGGTATTATGAAGTAATTGTGGGTCGTGATGTTTGTTTCATATGGAAAAGAAACATTCTACTCGGGTGCTTGCCAGAAGTAAAAGAGAGGTCTCGCCAAGCCAATGAGCTACAGGGTTCATTGAATAAAATTGTCACATCATTGTTTGAATGCATATTTCTTTTTGTTGCTTGTTGGATCATTTAATTTTTAAAGAGATCTCAACAAGCCCATGTGTAAAAGGGACTGTGCTCTAATTTGTTTGCTAAGAAAATTGCACTTAGGATCTCCAAGATTTCCATGATTTTCTATTTATTCTTGCACAAAGAATCTCTAGTGAGGGGAGGCGACAGCATTGAGATGGTTATCAATGCGAAATCATTGATGGAGTTGCGGGAAAATAATATTCTGATGAATGAAAATAGCCTATGTAAAGAAAGATCCAAACCTTTTCGAGTCTCCTTTACTCCATATGAGTTTGAAGGTTTTCATTAGTATTCAAATAGCCAGTCGGTAACAGAGTCAAAGATAGACTATTCGGTAACGATCACCGAGCGCAAAGTTAACCGAGTGCAGTGATCACTGAGCAACAAACTTACCGAGAAATAGTATACACTGAGCACTGAGATACACTGAGCACTAAGAGACAGTATTTACCGAGTAAACCAACAGTTACATAAAATTTTATAATAGCACATCATTCATTGTAACAACTTTTTGCCAAGCTAGAAAATGGTTTACAGTGATCGAGGAGGACATTAATTATGAATGCAATCAGTAATTGTTTATGTTTCATATGTATAGATGATCAAGGTAAATTGTGTGTACATCATTGATATTAGGTTTTCTAAGATATTATAAAACCCTAATTAGCTCAAGAAGTTTGATATATGTAAGGGTAAGATGTTATTTTCGCAAGTATGATGATCAAAATTATTATCAAGTAGCCGCCGCACTAAGGACATTAGAAGATCAGACAAGGGTTTTAGCACAAGGATTTCATTGAAGCATTCAGTTTTCAGAACAAAGACAAGGCTACCGTGTAGTACAAAACATATTATCAATCATAGCAAAGTGATAAATTTATTGTACTTCAAGGATCTATTTTTTATTTGGGTAAAAGTGGGCTTTGAAGGGGCCCCGAAACCCCGAACAAGTAGATTTTAGCGAGAATCTGAAACCTGACTAAAAAGAAATGCTACTAAAGAATATACATTACAAACCAACAGACCAAAGATAGTAAACTACCAGCAGCTAACAAAGATAAGACTCTAAAAACCCAGCTGCATCAAGAATCAGCAAAAGCCTTACACCATAAGTTTAGCAGGAGTATTTAAACTCCCTAAACAACAATTCAGGGTTTTAACATGGATCCCTAAACCAACAATACCAACATCTTGGAACACCATAGTCCCATTCTCAGCCTTTTTCCCAAACCAAAAACAACCAACCTCCAGAATGGGCCCTTGAAAACTAATAGCATCCACCTGCAGGCACCAACCAACCGTGAACAACAAGCTGTACAAAGATTTAAAAAAATTAGGGAAAGCCCCAGTTTCCCTCTTCCTCTTCAGTAGAAATAGGTCTGAAGATAACCAGCACCAAAGGGATACCTCCAACACTGACCAAGTTTTTCAGCGCAACCCCAACATTCTATGGAAAATAAACCCTCACCCATTTCCATCAAGCTATCATGTGGCTATATGAAAGAGGCAACCTCACTCCATAAACAAAAATCTCCTCCTAGTAGTCACAGGTCACCTCAACAGATTGATCCTTTCCCTCAATAGAAACTTCCCCCTCAATAGGAAGTGAAAGAGAAGAGAACTAATGAACAGAAAGGCTCCACCTCCAATAAGACACAAAAAGGCTCCCACCTCCATAGGGTTATACACCACCTCAATAGGAGTATAAAGCTAATGAAATAAGTCAAAAAGGGTTTCATCCCTAAAAAATAAAGCTTCCCGCAACAAGGAATAACTAATAACAGTAGAAAACAACCCAAAAGGACAGGAAAAGAGATTAACAACCCAAAATAGGTCAAGTCATTCATCCTTCACAGAACAGGTGAACCACCCACCAAGATAAACAATGGATCTACAACTGGGCATCTCTTCCACATCCAAATAAAACCCTCTCACCCAAATAGGGCAGAGAAAATAGAAAAGAGAAAGCAAAGAGACCCCAAAAATGGGGTCCTCTACAAACAAAGCACTAACCACACACAAGCCAGACATGGGTCACCTTGACCCCAGCCCACTCCCATCAACAATGGAAAAGAGGACATTCCCCTCAGAGATAATCTTCCATAAAATCCCCTCTCTCCCGTCAATGGGCACAAAAGCCCCCAAGAGTAGATGAGTGTCAGAACCAAGAAAAATAGAAGGTTGGACCCACATCCTGCAAATGCAACAACCAATGACCCCAACCCAATGACCATCAGGGATTCCCACCTCTCCATCTTCCTCATCGGCCTCGCCTTCAGCCCCTTCCTCCTCTACTGCGCCTCCTCTAGAGGAAGCCCTAACTATCGTTGCTTCTATCACACTCTCTCCCATTATACATTTCTGAAAGGATCTGTTATCAGCAATATTCATATTGTATTTTTTCAGATCACAATTTTTTTACTCTCTAACAATTGTAACAGACCCAAAATCTCTTAATAGAGTAGACTTAACCATCTTTTCCTAAATCTCCTAATAGAGTGCACACATAAATTATGTTGCAAAATCCTCACATGAGATAGATCTAATCAATCTTATTGTTACTCCTAAAAAGGTAAGGTCAGCAGAAGTGATCAATCTTTCTAAGCTCTAACAGGATACTTTATTACTACAATAGTGAAGATTTGTGGGTTCCATCCCACCGCAATTTTACCTTCTAATAAGGATTTTTGTGATACCAAAATACATGTTTTCTGTGTACTTGAGTTTCATGAATGTTTTATTATTTTTATTACATGCATTTACATTTCAACGATGACATTTCATGTATGGTGAAAGCAAACTACTCAGTCAATTATTACAGTTTATGATTACAAATATTTGTTTGAAATGTTTTTAAGGGTACTAATTTACCCCTCCCCTCTTAGTACACACCTTTCTATCATTTCAACAATTGGTATCAGAGCTAGTTCTCTTATTTAGAAATTTTAATCACTTAAGAGAAAATATCTCACGATGGAAAGGTATATGCTTGACAAAACTATTGAGAATCAGAAATTGCAGTTGCAGATCTACATTGAACAATTAAAAGAAGCTAAGGAGAAACTAAAGGAGATTTTGGTTAAGAGGAAAGATATGGCATCTCGCTGTAATGAGACTGATTATCAGGAAGAAGAGATACATGACCCATTTGATACATCTAGATCTTAATCTGGTAGCATATCTGATGCATCTGAAGGAATCATATCTAAAATATCTGAAAGCAATCAAAAACTTACTGAACAAGTGAAAGCACTACAGATTGGTCAAGATACACAAATGGTTAGAATGGTTGAATTTTTGAATGATGCAAAGAAAGCTGAACAAGAAAGAAACATGGTTGTTGATGATAGAAGACAAATGACTGAAAAGTTACAAGAGAAAGAATCAAAAATAATGAGACTTACCGAATATTACTTTGAGATCACCAATCAGATGGTTGCTATGAGACATGAGGCCAACTGAGTGAATATTGAACTTGCTAGAAAATTGGAAGATATTGGTGAATTAAAATAAGAGAATAAAAAACTGAGAAATGAAGTGAAGATTCTACAACAACATAATGAGATGATTAAGAGATTTGAAGAAAGTACTAAGAGGATGGATGAATTTCTAAATAATCAAAGGAGACTTAACAACAATACTGGTTTAGGGTATACCGAGCATGGAGAATCATCAAATCAAGCTGAACAGAGGAATGTCTACACAAATCCAAAGCCTAACAGGCCCTCATTCCATCATTGTGGAAAACTGGGCATGGACATCATGCACATGAATGCAGATCTAAGTTGAATAAACCACAGAAGAAACCCTACATGGAAAAATATTATCATACTTGCAACATACATGGTCACACATCACAAGCATGCAGGACTAAGATGAAGAAAATCTGGAAACCAAAAGGACAAGAAAAAACATATCAACCAAGAAGACAAGTTAATGCATATGCTTGGGATCATAACACTTGGGATAGTTGCACAGCATGTGGTAGATATGGACATATTACAGCTAGCTGTATGAGACATTGGATAAATAAATCTAGAAATTGGTCAAACTCTGGAATGGCATGCATACACTATCAGAAGGTCGGTCACTTAAGTAAAGATTGCAGAGACCGAGTAACAAATATAGGTACTTATGGAAATTGAAACACAATCAAATAAATCATGAGGATAATAAATCATAATGATAAGAAATGAAATATGGAGGAGAGCATCAAATGAAAATACTAGTACAAGGACAATAGTCATTGAAACCTCATCTAATAGATTAGGCTATACCACCACCTTCACCTAAGAAATACAAGAAGATATGGAGCTATGTTTTGCAAAGTTGTATCTACCATCAGTTCCTTATATGATGACATTATTTTTCTATTAGTATTCAAAAAACACTTTCGGTAAGCATACACCGAAAGATAGGACAAAGAGAAAACCAAAAATGCAGATATCAGAGATCACTAAAAATGAGATCACTAAAAACTGCAAATCTAGAAATTGGTCAAACTCTAGAATGGCATGCATACACTATCAGAAGGTCGATCACTTAAGTAAAGATTGCAGAGACCGAGTAACAAATACAGGTACTTATGGAAATCGAAACACAATCAAATAAATCATGAGGATAATAAATCATGATGATAAGAAATGAAATATGGAGGAGAGCATCAAATGAAAATACTAGTACAAGGACAATAGTCGTTGAAACCTCATCTGATAGATTAGGCTATACCACCACCTTCACCTAAGAAATACAAGAAGGTATGGAGCTATGTTTTGCAAAGTTGTATCTACCATCAGTTCCTTATATGATGACATTATTTTTCTATTAGTATTCAAAAAACACTTTCGGTAAGAATACACCGAAAGATAGGACAAAGAG
The DNA here is from genome assembly GCA_018584345.1 of Thuja plicata. Classification (NCBI taxonomy): domain Eukaryota; kingdom Viridiplantae; phylum Streptophyta; class Pinopsida; order Cupressales; family Cupressaceae; genus Thuja; species Thuja plicata. The sequence goes on from MU226234.1 coordinate 868,849, forward strand.
CAAACCAAAAAGAAAACCGATGACATAATTTTGTGTGTACACCAAAAATACAAAATGGAAAGGATGAAGAGGAACCCAAAATTGGAACCCGACAGGCAGGTCATAGTGAAAACTAAGAGAACAGTCAAAGAGGAACCTGAGAGACAGTTCAAGAAGGATTACCGAGAAACAGTCTAACTAACTTCAGAGCATAACCAACTGACAGAAACCAAAAGTCAGTTGCAGCCCACAAAAATTGGATTTGACTTCCACGTCAGATAAAACAGTCTTATTCTATTTATAGAATCTTGATTTGTTTTTAAAATCATTTCTTTAGGGACAAGAAACATTAATGTAAGTGTTTTAATTAGTCTAACTGATTTAAAACACATAGACTAGGAGCTCAAGGTAAAGTTGTAAACCTATGATCTTAGAGTCAATCTATCTTATAAATAGATGTTGCAATCATTCATTATTATGTATGAGAGAAGGATGTGAGAATGGATGAGAGGATGAATGAAGCATACAAGCACATTTATGGATCAGATTGAAAGTTTCAAGAGCCATAACAACAAAAGGTGAATTTGGTTATCAAGAACCAAGAACAAAGGCTACCGAGCATCAAAGGTATTATTCAATCACATTAGGTGATATACTTATTCACATAATCTTAAATGGATCTATAATCAGAAATAGGAGATTGCATACACTAGGTGAAATTGCAATTTTCTTACATTCTAAAAAGTGAAGCAAAGTGTAAAAATCCTTTCAAGGAAGGTGGATTTAACAGTCCAACTATAAATCTCTTAACTGAGTGCACACTCAACAGTGTTTATAAAGCTCTTAACCGAGTAGACATTAACAAGTCTCCATAGATACTCTTAACTGATTAGATCATCAGAAGTGATCAAATTGTAAGCCTTAACCACCCCTTCTAATCTACAGAAAGTGAAGAATTTATGGGTGTCATCCCCACCACAGTTTTTACTTCCTAACAGGAGTTTTTTGCAATATCATATCTTGTGTTATATGTCAATTACTTTCATGAATGTTTCTATAAATGATCACATGTTTGATTAAGTTTATGAATTGATAAATCTTACATCAAGATAGCATAGAACTGATGGTTGGATAAACAATTGATTATCGAAAGGATAAAGGTTAAAAGATACAAAAGTTTTAGAGGTATTGATTCACCCCTCCCCTCTCATTACACACTTCCCATTAATTCCAACAATTGGTATCATAGCTAAGTCTCTTCTTTGGAAAAGCATAAAGGATTAAGAGAAAATATCATACAATGGAGAAGTATAGACTTGACAAAAGTATTGAGAATAAGAAGCTATAAATTCAGATCTTCTATGAGTAGTATAAAGAAGCTAGACTCAATATGAGACAATTGTTAGATGAAAGAAAGATTATGGAATCTCGCTGTAATGAAACAGATTATAATGAGGAAGAGATACTAGATTTCTTTGAGTATTTAGGATCAACAACAAGCAAAGCATCAGACACATCAGAAGAAAGCATCACAATCCTAAATGAAATCAATCAACATCTGGCTGGACAAGTGAAATATCTGCAAATTGGTCAAGAGACATGGATGGTAAGAATGATTGATGTCATGAACAATGCTAGACAAGCTGAACAAGAAAGAACACTAGCTATTGAGGATAGAAGAAAGATTACAGAAAAACTACAAGAGAAAGAGTCTAAAATACAGAGACTTACATAGCATCACCATGAGATTACAAATCATATTATTCTTATGAGTCAAGAGGCAAACAGAATGAATGTTGAACTCATTGAATGAATAGAAGCTATCGGTGAACTAAGGGAAGAGAATGAAAAGCTGAAACATGAAATAAGAATTCAAAAGCAGCATAATGAAATTATCAAGAAAGATGAAGAAAGAAATAAAAAAATAAATGATTTTATTGAAGGACAATGAAGAGTCAACAACAACACTGGTTCAGGCTTTACCAAGAATGGAGAATCACCCAATCAAGTTGATCCAAAGAATGTCTATATAGATCCATGACCAAGAAAGCTAACATGCAATCACTGTGGAAAGCAAGGCCACACATCAAATGTATGCAAAGGCAAAATGAAAGGTATTCCTAAATCCATATCTTCATTCATAAGATTTTGTTATAAATGTAATAAGAAAGGACATAAAGCATATGAATGTAAGTCTGAGATGAAACAACCAAAGAAGGAAACCTACATGGACAAATACTGTCCTACTTAAAAAATGAATGGGCACACAACTCTTGAATGCTAGAAAAAGAAAAATCAAGTATGGAAGCCAAAAGGTGACCAAGAAACTCCCTATCAACCGAAAAGAGTCAATAACCAGTATGTATGGGATTACAACATATGGACAAATTGTACAACATGTAGAATATTTAGTCACATTGTTGCAAACTGTATGAGACAGTGAACAAGAAAGTCTAGAGGTCAGACTAACCCCAGAATGGCATGCTTACATTATCATAAAGTTGGTCGTCTCAAGAAAGACTGCAGAGACCGAATGATAGAGACTAACACATATCCCAATGAAAATACCATTGAAGACATCCAGAGAATGAGAGACAAAATGTGGAGAAAAGCTTCAAACAATGATGAAGTTGGACCAAGCAATACAAATGGTGACACCCCATCCAATGGATATGGTGACATCACCACCCCCACCTATGTAGAACAAGTAAGTATGAAACTGCACTACACTATGTATAATTTTACATCAGTTCCATAATATGTTGATGAAATGCAAAATTAGCATATGTAAAGATGCATCATAAAATTACTTGTTAAAATATGTGATAACTATTCTATCAGGCAATACTTACTGAAATCCATCGGTATACACTCAAAGCTAAAACTACTTACACTTACTGAGAATCGTCAGTTAACATGTAAAAGAAAAGGTGCTAGTGTAAACTGAGACTCATCAGTAATCAAGAAAATTGAATGAGTTATGTTCACAAAACACCGAAACTCATCGGTAAATGAAATGAGTTAGATGACCACCCTGAAATGTCACATTGTCACCAAAGAGAGAAGTTAATGTTTTAACCGACAAACTCCATCTTCACACACCAAGGACTAGTTGAGCATTACTGATTCACTTTTAGGGCAAATGTCTATAAAAGGGCGAAGGAAGGGTTTCATTCTTCACCAGCAAACAGAAAAGAGCGACGAGAGTGAAATTTGAGCAAACAACAAAAGCATCATAGAGAAAATTCAACTCGACCCAGAGAACTCCAACAAATCAGTGACCACTACAAATGTAAACAGTAAGTTTCTACGAAAATTGAGAACTTTGTTTTATGCATTTTTCAGAAAGGCCTAAATATCTAAAACAATGGCCATGACCTCAAGAACCACCAAAATGAAGAACATCAAGAAGGATGAGGTTAAACTCATCAATAATTATGTATGTGAGGAACAACATTACAAGATTTTCCCTGAGGTTGCATCACAACCCAACAATCCTAGAGCATTCTCACGAATACCAGCTAGGGTTTTGCTCGTCGAAGATGTGCGAACATACATCCACTGCAAGATTGCATAAATTGGTGATTTAGAGGTGGAAAAAGCTTACAAGAAGCTATGTAATGCATAATATAATCATGGAAAAGGTGGTTCTTAATGTCACAATGGATGAAGTAGAGCAAGAAAATTAATAGTATGATTGTTGTATGAATAGCTCAAAATTGGGAGAAAATGAGGATGAAGGAAGTCGTAGAAATTTCCAGATACATGTTTGTTGCCCTCAATGTGACCTTTCCATCTGTCTGGGCTATGCTTTGACTGTTGGGTTGTTTGTGCTATCTATTTCTCTTTTGCCCAAGATTGTGATGCTGCCACATACCTATGAATGTGTTTGGCTAAGATCCATAATAGATGGAATGGCATCCTCTGTCATTCTGCATTTACTCCATACATAGAAATCCCTTATAATATTCTCAGTAATCCTACTTTTCTTCATAATATTCCCACCATTTTATGCTGAAATAAAATGCCATTGCTCAATCCACAATCGACGTACACTGGTAGAAGAACACCAGGAAAGTGTTGTTTCCGCCAAAAGTGCCAGTGCCAGTTCCTTAGAATGCAGTAGTGGCAGTACCTAGGGGCTACTCTGTACTACTACTCCCTCAAGGGTTTAATGCCATTGTCAATGATGAATTTGGATGGCATTGTCATTCTACAGGTCTATGTTTTGGCATCTATTATGGAGCTCCATTTCTTGTGCATGGTGTCACGCTTGGCCATGCTGTTGTAGCTTTCGCCGAGCATGGGTGGGACAATGTGGTAATACAATACACTAATCGGGCTCTCTGAGAAGGAAACTTTCTTGCCAGGGTTCAATTCATGGTGGGTGTAGGTTTTTGTATTGATTGTACTTGTTCATTATCAATTTATCATAGATCTTGTGTATTAAATTTGGAGGGGATTTCATAACATCATATTCTATTGAAAAGTGAGGGTAATGAAGATTATTTACATGATCAATATTTATTGTTCCTTACACTAGGGTGCCAACATTCTGAGATGATTTTCCATTTTTGTGGATAGTTATTCATCTTTTTTTGCAGGGTTTAGCATCTACAACTCAGCAATGAAAGAGCACATCCATCAACATAACTACATATTTCTCAAATCAAGTTTCAGCACCACCATCATAGGATTTTTTAATAACATTTTAGGTGAAACATTTTACTTCATGCAACCTTAATCTATTGTTTGCAGGTTTACTTGTGACTATTATTATTTTTTGGCATGGGTTGTTTTTTGTTGTTTTGCTGTTGTGTAGCCTTCTCTGGGCATTTTCCAACTACTACATGGTCTCCTAAACCTTTCATACCAGCCAAAGGACTATACAGACTAGGAATTAATGTATTCATATCTGATCTACAAGTTGTACTTCTATGACTAAATAAAATTAGTCTACAATGTAGAACATGTGATTTTTTGCATGCTACGAGTGAGTGTAAATCCACCCAACTACTATGAAATTAAGTTAAATTATTTTCAAAGGGTCAAAAATTAATGCTTAACTCAGATCCAAGCAAGATTGAGCTTTTAGGACACAATACTTGAGTTTTATGGGCATTTGATGGTCCAATTCATTTAGTTTGAGTCATGTCAGCATTGGTATTGATATATGCAAGCATATAATTATAGAATCGAGCATTGTTGCATGTCATAGTGTTATAGTGGTTGTACATTTTGCATTAGACTTATACCAGCACTCTCATTTGGGTGATATGTCATCTATAAGTTGAAATTTTGCTATTCAAGTGTAGTTGAAGTTGTATTCCAACCACAGAAGGGTTGAAAAGAAGTTTCTAGTTAATTGTTGATACCCCAAATTCCTTTGCATTTACATAATGTTGGGTAGGGAATCAGTGATTAGGGCAATTATGTTACTCATGCATTTGGTTCAGAACTATGTATGTAGTAGAAAACACGTGTTTAAGATGAAAACATTGCTAATGAAAGTTGCATATTGTGAATGGTTTTTAGCATATAGTATCCTACATTAAAAACAAGGATGTAGTGACTTTCAAAATGCTTACCTCATCATTTAACCATGCTCTTGGTAAGAAGTATCCAATTTTTTCTATAGTAATTTTCATATTCAAATTTAATTCTTTTTTGGTTTTTCTTATATGTTAGAATTAAGAATGCTTCATCTCTTTAAGTTACTCAATTTTTGAAAATAGTGCTTCCAGACATTCCTAAAATTTTGTACATCCGAAGTCTTCCTACTACAACTTTTCAAATTTGCTTATCTTGACTGTATCTTCAAATTTGTGACAGATAGCGTTAACACTCTGTATGGAAACTACAGAGGAAGTAATTAGAAAAATTATAATATACAGTGAATGCAAAATGTAATGCTTCTATTGCCTCCTAAAAAGGCATGCTTGGCTTATAAAAAATCAAAGATAATTACTGAAGGCAAGTATATTAGTAAAGGCTTGAAACAATATTTATAGGCACAACTGCTACTTAAAAAACATTTAAACAACTCACATTTTTGGGATATTTAATATAATATTATTAGATCTGTAGTTATTGATAATTTTTAAAGGTTTTTATTCTCATAATCACATAAACTTGGTTCTAGAGTTCTTCAATACAACAGAAATTTGGTTACTCTCAATTGTTCCTCATTGAAGTGGGCCAAATTCATATGTACAACATGTTTATGTGGGTTACACCGCTTCATCACACATCTGTGGTTATGGGTCACCTTATTATAGAAATGATAGATATAGGTCTGGTCTTTCTCTAAGATTGTGCATATGACCTTGAGTTTATGTTTCCTCTATCATATTTGAGCTCTGACTTCTTGATTGTTCTTGCTCCTCTATTTGCAGGTCTGATTTAAGAAGATGTTGAAATCTGGAGATAGTTTCGAGTTCATCTGTCAATAATTTCATTTGAATGTTGTATACAGAAGACCAAACAAATCCAAGACTTGACCATCTGCTTTGCACCCCCCTTAACAACATGTACATAAATATAGAATTTTTTACTTACAAACACTCACTGTTGATTGTATTCACAATCAAACAAGTAAATGATAATTCATATTTCAATCATGTTTGTAGGCTCAATCTATTAATCTCTATGTGCAGATAGAATATTGTAGCTCTGTTTTTACTCTTATGTTCATAACAAGAATTTCATTGAAACTTCTCGTTCATTACCAATCTACTCACTGAAGGATAAACAATTGAAATCACCATTCTTAGCATATTGTTGTCTTCAGGAGTTTGCACAATATTATATAAAATATATTACCATTAATTTATCTCATTACAGAAACAAATGACCTAATATTTAGGAAGTTAATTTATGGAACTACTGTAAAAGATAGGTATTTTGCTTGTACAAGGTCGAATAATTCATGACAGGATGATTGTTTGATAATGCATATAGATTTGTTATGTAACAAGACTAGCCATACAAATACATTCAAGTGTATAATGTAAAGAGATTATATAATACAAGTTTCACAAGTTTCCAGTAAGGAGCATTAAACGAAGCTAAGATCATATATTAATTTGTAATTAACATGAGCGCATTTTGATCTTCTGCATTGCTCTTGGAGTTTCTTGTGCCGTGGGAGTGCATATCTGATATTCTTCCATAACCTCCTGCAAACTCAACTAAGGTCTTCCATAACCTTTTGGAGGGGATTTTCCATCCCTAATAGGTTCTTTTTATATAAGGAATGTGTAGAGGGTTCTTTTCATATCCTCCTTGGATACTATTTTTTTTTGTGAAATATAGGCTCATTTTTCAATCTTTGGTCTATTGCTTGGGTCTTTCTAACTTCGTTCACTAAATGTTGGCTCTAATGGTTTCCTCTTTTAATCCTTCTCTTCCCTTTCTATGGTCTCTCATCATACCCAAAGAAGAGACGAAGGCTGGAATTCACAGTTCTTGTTGGATTTGCGACAATTTCTTGGTGTATAAATCAGTGATATGAACATAGAACATACACTTTTTTTTAGCATATGTGCTGACATTGTGTCTCTAAATATATAAATGTAAGTTTTTTTTTTGGCATTGATGAGGACTTCATTTCAGTGAACATATGAGTGCAGGCAAAGCTAACAACAATTTTGTTACCTTTATTTTGCAGCACTTCCCTGCCAAACTCATATGGCGATTAACTCGATGGAATGCACTGTCTTCACCTTGCATATCACTATTTTGTTGTGAATCACCATTAATTTTATGAATATCATTTCTTTGTGATGGGGTTTTTCACTTCAACTCTAGTCTTTCACTGTCTCCATGTTTAATCATTTCTTTTGATGGTCAATCTTGTGGATTGTTTTTCCTCATAACAGGGGTTTGTTTCTCTTTTTTAGACAATGTTATTGATTCTCTTCTGATTAAACAAGTCCATGCCACATACTCACTGCACACACTTTCTTCGACTCCCCCACATATTTGATAGGGCCATGTAGAGTTGTGCATAAGTTTGGAGACAATACCTATCAGATAGAACTTCTTCAAGGAATTGTCATTTCTCCTATTTTTAATGTATCTTTCCTATATGCTTATAAAGGGGATGTTTTTTTAGGTGATAATGTAGGTTAACCAACATTTTCATATGAGAATTGGGTCAAAGATCTTCCTCTAAGCAAGTCTTTGGAGTTGGAGTGCATTATTGACAAGGAGCTCAAAAGGACAAGGAACAACATCTATTTTTAGTACTTGGTCAAATGGAGAGGTATTCCCATAAAATATTTTCTTGGATGACTGAAGATGGAAATGTAAAGCATGGATACACAGTTGCAAATCTACACTCAAGAGGAACTTGTGTTTTCTTCCCCTTGGGAGTGTGGCGCAAGGGCACACTTGTGCCTATGAGATACATTTTTGGGTCTTTTTTCTTGATTTGAGGTATTTGATGTAACTAAGGTCATTTTTAAAAATTAATGATTATATAGGACCATTCTTGAATTTTTTGGGTCATTTGGTGAAAATATGTAAAAGTTGCTAAAAAGTTGAGATGTTGTCATGACAACTTTTTTAATTGCAATGATAACTTTTTACAAATTATTTGCAAGTTAGTTTTTGTTAGTTTAGAGGTTGATAAATGATTATACGGGAATAAATAGGCCATATACACATGATCTGAGGCTTTGTGGTGACTGTAATGAAGTTTGATGCAATAAAAACATCAATTTTTGTGCATTTGCCTAGCATTTTAGACTATTTTTTCCATTTGTATGATTTGGATCTTTGATGTCTTGATATATAGTTTATTGGGGAAGATAGTGCACTAAATCTACTTCCTTTTGGCATTTTTTCACTCATTTTCATTCATTTTTAAGGGATATATCATATTTTGTTTACAAACTGGTCAAAACCCTACCTAGGGTAACTAGTGGGTTGAAAAAATGCAAAACTAAGTTCTCCACTAGTCAAAAACTATAAAAATGAGTGGAGAGACTTATCATTACACCATGTACTATACTTTAGACTTACATAAGTTGGTGATAAGGTTGGCACATGATTTTGAAGAAATATAAGTCTGATATTTATGATGTATTAGACAGTGAATATTTTGAAGAGTCTTATTTTGGAGTCACAAAATCAAACTGGTTGCTTGTGAAGGGAAGAAGAAAATCAGAGAGTTTTGAGGGTCTCAAGACATACTCCAAGGTGTGAAGGTTTTATAGAAAATTTTAAATATATTTATTTGTTTTTTCTATCCTACAATCACAATCTGAATCTCTATTAGTGTAATGAACAATATTTTCAAAAATTCAAGGTCATACATGGAGAAAGTTCAGTCGTCTCAATGTTAGAAATTGGCTCAAAATAGTCACAGACTAGTATTTTCCTTTGGTCAAGCCTTGTAACAAATTATATCAAGAATATATGGACTGTCCTTAGAAGACTGTGTGTGACAGTTACACATAGACAATGATCGGTTAGTAATGGTCTTTCCATTACTTGTCAATATCAAGTACCTTATGAGACCAATTGGATATATGGTGAAAAAGGTTCCTATTGCAATTTTTTTAGATGACTTGGAATATGTGTATTGTTTAGTTTTGTCCTTTTCAAATTGTCAATCTAAGTCTCAAGAAGACCATAATTGAGAAAAGTCTAAGTGTGGACACATGATTGTAGGTCTTTAGTTGGGAGTTGTTCCTTACCTTTGTATCACATTATAGCCTATGTACCATGTCATTGTAATAGAAAAGGGTAGTGAGTTGAAATTATTCAAGGCACACCCAAGACAAGTCCTAGAAACAAGCCTTTGATCCAAGTCATATTTGAGTTTGATGAGACACCTTGCCATGTTGTGTGATAACCTATTGTAACTCCTTTCTCTACATCACTTAATGTGATGCCAATAGAGAGAGGATCACGATCATCAATATTTCCACACACATCTTCAAAGGAAATATCATTAATTAGCTCCAAATGGTGAGAGATACACCTTCTTCTTTAGGAATCTCTTCTGTAGGTGATTGGACATGAAGCAAAGAAAGGTGAGCTACAAAAAAAGGGAACTTTCTTGATTTAGGCCAATCAAATCCACAATTGGGAGTATAAGAATAGGGGTACCTAAAGTTTTGGGTCCATCCTTTTTAGGAAATAAAACCCTAATAATTATAGGATGGGAGGGTCCATGAGTGAGAGCTTCACTCACCAGATTCATAGCTAGAAAAATAGATTCACTCATGTTGATGACCTATATTAGCCTGGTATTCTAGTAGCTCTTGAATGTGAGCAGCCTCTAGTACAACTTTATGACCTTACATAAGTAGATATGTATTAGAACATTAGAATGAACAATAAATTTAGTGTACAAAGAGAATTTTTTATCAAAAACTCATAAATTAAAGAGAGAAACATTCTATCCTTTCATATTTAAAAACAATTCCACCCCAAAAGTATACCAAATCTAAGTATATTTGGTCAATAGATAGGTCTACTCTACCAAAAAAACCACGTCCCAAGAGAAAAATTGTAGATCACAAACCTATTAAAAATCATGGATCCAAATTAAAGCTTCCTGCATTTGAGGGAAAAACCAAAATAGGTGTTTGATCATCTCAATTTGTCTATAGAATGTACTATATGAGGGCTAGAAATGCCCATATGAGAGAGATTTATCCTCATTAGAAGGGTTTGGTAAACCAAATACATCGGAACCATCCATGCCAAGTTCCATGAGAGATAAAACCCAAACTTTATGCAATCGAAGATGAATGACATCAATACAAAACTAAAAGTATCCCCATTTTGGTTGGTGAGCCTAAACTCAAGCTTAAATTTATCCCAAAATAAGTATTTATTAGTGACATGATGAATGAGGTCAAGTAAAAATCCCACTCATCATTTAATAAATCTCAAGGCAACATGGCTAGAGGGCTGCATTGAGATAAGAAGCCTAATTATCACAGAGAAGAAAGACCTCAAAGGTTACATGATCGACCATATAATACCACCTGACATGATGGTAAACCAACACACAAAAATCAAAGGGGTTCTTCTAGGTGTATATATGGCTGAAGATACTCCATGGTGTGTGGTATGTTAGTTTCCCACTCACCTATCCAATGTATGGTAATACAATCAATTTAATAACTTGAAGTGCAATGTGATGAATGCAATACCACTAATTGCATTGAGGATCACAACATCAATATGATATCCACTAGAGCCTATCTAGTAGAGGGATAATAATCATCTTTTGATAAGGACTATGAAAAGATAGATTTTGACAATCAGAAACAAACAAGGGAAAATTATCACCAACCAGTTTCCTCTCATGATGAAAGTGAGTTACAGGGTGCCATAGTAAAATTCTGTTAACTCGGAGGTAAAAGAGGCCAGTCTCATATGATCAAATCTCTTACAGTTTCTTCTATTGCACAAGCAAGAAGAAATTAAAATTTAAGAAATAGAATTGTAAACAGTGATCAAGAGAAACCAGCCAACATGTTTTATTGAGGAAACACAGAATGTTGCTAATGAACCTTAAGATCTTAAAAGAACAAGTCAACTAAATACCATAAATTTTAGTTTGAAAGTACAAAAAAACTAATAAGAAAGTTGCCCATGTGGAGAAGGAAAGTCTTACCAATGACTACCTCAACCAATTGTTAACACTATTGAAACATGTGTTGCATGTAGCTGGAGTCCCTACCTTAGGTAGGGTCTTCTATTTTCGTCTTCAGAAGCCATGCATTGAGTGGAACACATGTAGTTGCAATATGTTTTGATTCTTGTAATAAATTCCTTGACATTATGCTCTAGTTGAAATTTGTATTTTTGCAAAGGCATGGAGGTTGGTGACAAAGCATTTATAGTTATTTTTATTCTTTCTGAGATAGAGGGGGGTTAATTTGTCAAGCATCACATCACCCATCAGTTAGTATAGATGATAGTCTAGATGCATCATTCATATTACATATGTAATAGAGTATAGGCAACTCATAATGAGTGATTAATTATTTCAGTCATGCAACCACAACCCTCTGCTCGGCTATATGGGAGATATGAGAATCGAGCTAGGGGGAGGAGGCCGAGCTCCCAAATTTAGAGCCGGGGGCCCCTATCTAAACCTATTATGTGCTTTTAGAATTCTATTGTTGGGTTATTCAGGTCCTTGTTAAAGCTACAGTTCTCGGAGGTAGGTGCCCATAGAATTTTAGGGCAGAGGCAGAGACATAGAAAGGAGCATAGTAATCCCCACCCGGAGGGGAAGGACCAGTGGTTTCAGTTGATGGCCAACTGGTTAAAGCACCATTTGATTTCATGAATGTGTCCATTGATAAGTGTTGCTTAGCTAGTGCTAGTAGATCTAGTCATGCTAGTTTTTCATATATAGTACAACCCTAAAGTTATCTGCAATCTAGTGCAACCATGTCAGAATCATACCAACATCCCAAGAACATAGTACTCATATTCTAAATCTTTGATCACTTCATAGGAGAAAGGATACAGAAAAGAAAACAAAATTCACTGGAGTAACACAATTTCTACATGAGGAAGGTTTCCAGAATCTTGGTTTATATTTTCTTTTTAAGGAATAAGCCATAACTGTCCAAATTTGCATGCAATTTTCTTCTCTATATAAATGATTCAGCCCATAACTACCTATGCTCTCTTGCCTAAGTGCTAGCCTTTGCAAAAAGGCGGTGGGAGAAATGTGTGCAAAGTCACCAGGGGAAAATAGAATTTAAGTAAATCCCTAAATATTACAACTACCGAAGGGAAATGGTGCATAGATTTGTCATATAAATCTATGAAACCCTTCTACTCAATGTAGAACCAATTTTGAAACTCCAAGCTATTCTTGATGAAACAAGAAGGGCATAGTCCAGAATAATGCCAGTCCATAAAAGAAATAGCGAAACGGTAAGGACAGTACCTTTCTCTATTTTGATGACAATTCAAAGGGGAACACCATGTTTTTCTGCTACAATGACACTTTTGTTAAATGTAAATGCTGGGTTTTAATAAAGGAAGGAGAGTCGAGGACCTCAATGAAAAGTTCACATGCAAATAACACGTCTATTGTAAAAGATAGGCATTTATATGAAACAACCAAATTTTGGAACTTATGAAGAGGAAAAAGAAAGAATCAAAACCAGATTTGTTGTAAAACTTATTAACAGGAAGAAAGATAAAATGGTTAAGAATCTAAAGAAAAGATTCTCGGTTACTGAAGAGGAAACTGAAAAAATTTAAGAAACTGAAGGATAGTCACCCGTCGGTGAGGCTGACCAAGCAAGTAACTTTGAGTCTACAGAGTAAGATACTCCATTGCCAACACCAGAAAATAAAGAAAGAACCACAGCTGCTTCTAGGACAAGAAGCCAAATAGAAAAGGAAAGTCCTTCACCCTTGAAGAAAGGATAGCTAAGAACCTACAAGAGGAAACCGGCTACACAGAAAAGAGGGCCAACAAAGAGAAGGAAGTTCATAAGAACTAGAGAAGATATTGAGGACACCAAACAAGATGAAGGTGTACAACCATAAAAGATTAAGGTTCTAGAAAGCATTGATGAGGTATGCAAATCTATTACAAATTCAGGATCTATTACAGATTCTAAGATAAGAAGATGGCTAAAAATGGATCCAGAAGATTGAAACAAAGTTGAGGATGCCATCATTGGAAAGATGTACAAATTCAAGTATGTACCACTAAAATTCAAAGGTCAAATGGTACTGAAGGAGCTCATGGACAGATTATATGCTAGATGGAAATTTGCATTAAAGAATGAAAAGGAGATAAGGGAAAGAGTACTTGTTTCTCTTATGCCTCCTGAATCCAAGAGGGAAGAAATTGATGAGATGATGGAGAACCATAAAAAGGATTTCTCGCCCAAGTTGAGAGCCTACAAATTTTTTGAAGGAAGACCTATAGAGATTTAAAAAGAAAGTCACAAAACTTGGAGTAAAATACTCAATAGACCTATTGAGGAAGCAAGCCCAGAAAAATGAAAACAACAGCAAGATGATAATCAGGTAACTCAAGAACAAATAACAATCAAAGATGGAGAAGATGACACGTCAGTTGAGTTAGATAAAGAAGAAATAGACACAACCAGAAACAAGAAAATGGATATTGCAAATGAATCATGGCCAGACACCACTATGGACAACATTGTGGATAACACAGTCATTGACATAACTAATGACCCAGCTGAAGAAATAAAAAAGGATGAAGATTTCACTGTTACCAAGGATAAGACCGATGAATAAGACACAAATTTTGACACTTCACAAGTGAACATTTCAAACAATATGCCAATATTGATGCAACCCATCAATATACTTCAAGCAAAAGACAAGTCACCTGACAAAGATACGAGCATTCCTGAAGATGCAGGGGAAGAAGGAAAGAAAGACAACATTGATGAGAAGAATTTCATCAGAGACACTCATATTGTAACCAAAATTGACAAGGTTGCAGAAGGAGATATATAGAAAATAGATGGAGACACCACTAAGAAGGATGGACAGAAAAAGGAAGATGAAGTAAATAAGGACACCAATAAAGGAGGAAAACCTAAAGATCACACTCCTGAGGAAACCAAAAAAGTTGCTATAGATCATGTAAAGGTTGATGTGGAGATGTCTACTCAAAACTGACAAGCTAACACTGAAGCATAGCGGAAAAAAGAAGCAACACCACAAGTTACTTCATCTAGCACCACAGACAAAGCTGAGAAGATGGCTATGGTTCTACACTCTAGTGAAACTCAAAAGAAAAAGAAGAAATCCAAAAAGAGTAAGTTGGAAGTCACTTTAGATGAAATCGTTGAGATACCCAAATAAGACCCAACCACACTTGACTATGAAGCACTAAAAGAATACAGTGAAATATTCCAAAGGAAGGCATTACAAGAGAAGGTGAGGAAGCAGCACCGAGACTCCATGGTACTAGAAACAACTAGGGACATCTTGCACCAGATTGTACCCGATGTTGATATTTATCAGAACAAACCAATACTTGATCAACTAGCCACTCTCACAAAAGCTATTACAACACAGAACATTTTAATGTAGAGAAGGAAATTGAAGAGAGAGAAGAGTAGAAATATCAGCACAATCTAGTTGAGAAGATCATCCAAGAAGTGATAGTAATTGTTGGAATAGTCCCAAAGGATAACTGAGAGGGGGGGTGAATCATTTATCAGCTAATTCAATTCTTTTCTCCACTTAATTATAATTTAACATAAAGCAAATGCGCATTCAGATAACACAATAGACAACTTCACAATTTTGGACACGAGGAAACCAATTAGGTAAAAACCCTAGTGGGAATTAGCACCCACAAATATCTGCACTAATTTATAATGATCCCTGTTAGAAGATCTTACAACCCTGTTAGGAGTTGATATTTTCAATGCAAGAAGTACAGAAACTTGGTTAAAGGTTGGACCCTATTAGGAATCTTTTATAAAAAACCCTATTAGGGTTGAGGACTCACTGTCCAAAATCTCACTACTAAAATGATGAAGGCTGCAACCTTTAGTAGAATAGATATACACTATATCTGGTAAATGAACTGTTTGAGTAGACCTACTGTCTTGATCAGTTCCAATGAATTGTAATCTACTTCTATTTCTTCACATAGATATTCAACTTATTCTGTCTGACTTTCTTCTCGGCTTTGTCTTTTCTTTTTCACTTCATTTTCACACTTAGCGAACACATTTTAATGGCTATATGTATCTTCACTAAGGATAAGGTCATGACGGTATCTGGAAACACTTCATCAACTTCCTTCTCAGATTAACTAAGCACACAATCAAAGTTAGGACCGCACAACTCAAACTAAATGGATGCAATGCTTCACAAAGTCGGCTTCACCAAATTAGCTCCAACATCATGATTCTATTAAAACATGTTTGGCACCTTTGTATAATCATCACTAACTCATAACTAAACATGAATACAAACACACATATCCCAAAGATAGGTGCAACTCAAGAAACACTGTAATTACATTGGTTCTTAACAGATAATCTTCCAGAAACTATAACTGCCATAACTGATTAACATAACTCAACTGAAACTGCATATCTGACTTTGCGTGAATGCATATAGAATCTAGAACATGTATACATCATTGAAATAAATATTCATAGCTCCAAAACATCAGTACTGATAATTTCATATAAGACACCATTGTATATTATATGTTTTCATCAATGACAAACATACAAACAACTATTTGCATAGAGGCAAATCTCCAATAATCTCCCCCTTTGACATTGATGGAAACATATGATATCATCAACTCAAAGTGTCTTCCTTCTTTTTACAATCTTCTCAATATCATCATCAAAGGTTCCTCTTCACTGCTGTGACTATATACTCCCCCAGAGTATATGCTCACCCTTACTATACACTCCCCTTTTGACATCAATGAAAAAGGGTGCCAAAAACCATCAAGCATAGGTACTACTCCAAAAGTAGAGTAGTCAACCATCAACCAATCACCATGGGCTGATGTTCTTTGCTACAAATTTTAATCATACTCAGGAAAGGGAATTACTCCCAGCTTCTCCCTAAGATACTCAAAAGTATCTTTTGATAGAGGCTTTGTAAAAATATCTACTAATTGTTCTTTAGTGCTCACATAATCCAACGTTACTTCTTTGTCTGCAAATTTTTCTCTTAGAAAGTGATATTTGATCTCAATGTGTTTTTTCTTTGCATGCATCACAGGGTTCTTTGCCATATCGATAGTGCTAGTGTTATCACAGTGAATAACAATAGGATAATCAATCTGAATACCAAGTCTTTAATCATCTGTTTGATCCAAACCATTGTTGAGAAATTCAATGCTGCTACAACATACTCAGCTTCTGCTATCGATTGTGGGATACAATTTTGCTTCTTGTTTGTCCAAGTGACTAACCTGTCTCCAAGAAATACTGCTCCTCCTGATGTACTCTTTCTGCCATCAACACAACCTGCCCAATATGCATCTGTATACACATGTAGTTTTATATTCTTAGAGTTAGGATACCATAAACCATAGTCTATAGTCCCCTTTAGGTATTTGAATATTCATTTTATTTCCATTAAGTGATTTTTTTTAGGTTCAGCTGCAAATATTCCAATAATGCCAAATGCATTGGAAATGTCTGGTCTAGATTGAGTGAGATATATGAGTTTTCCAATTATAGACTTGTATAGTGTCTTCTCAAATGTTATGGAATCATCATCTTTACAAAGCTTGCTTCATGTTATCATGGGGGTGCTTACTAGTTTGCAATCTTCCATTTTGAAAGTCTTCAATATCTCCTTCACATACTTAGACTGATTTATGAATATGTCTTTGTCAGTTTTTTTTACATTCAATCCCAAGAAATATTTGATAGGTCCAATCATGCTCATTTCAAACTCACTTTTCATCTCTTTGGCAAATTCTGCACTTAGTTTTTCATTACCTCCAAAGATAATGTCATCAACAAAAATAGCAACAAGTAGTAATCCTTCATCTATCTCTCTTATGAATAAATTACAGTCTGCTGCTCCTTTTCTGAATCCTATCTTTGTTAAGTAACCATCAAGTCTCTCATACCAAGATCTTGGGGTCTGTTTAATTCCATAAAGTTCTTTCTTTAGTCTGCATACCATGTTTGGTTCGTCTGAAAGTTTGAATCCTTCAGGCTGCTCTATGTAGACTTCTTCCTTCAAGTCACCATTCAAAAAGGCTGATTTAACATCCATTTGATATACTTTAAAGTTCTTGAATGTTGTATAAGCCAAAAAAAATTTGATAGCTTCCAGTCTGCTCACATTGGCAAATGTATTAGTTTAATCTATTCCTTCTCTCTATGCATATCCTTTACATACTAATCTTTCTTTGTTTCTTACCACTGTTCCTTCTTCATTCATCTTGTTCCTGAATATCCACTTTGTTCCAATTACATTTTTGTCATGAGGTCTAGGGACCAGTTCCCATGTGTCATTCTTGATTATCTAATCCAATTATTGTTGCATAGCACTTTGCCAATATGAATCATTGCATGCATCTTCAACACTTAAGGGTTCAGTCTGTGAAAGTAAGCATACCTCTTCATCAATGGTTGAACCTTTTGCTCTGGATATTGTCAGGACTTTAGCGCTCTGATCTCCAATGATGTCTTCTTTAGAGTGGTATTTGGATGTGTATTTTGAGTTCTTAGGAGTGACACTCTCATTTGTAATCTATGATTCTTCTTCACTTGGGTCAGGATTGTTCCATGAAACATCAATACAGTCAAACATTTCTTCAATAACTATGTCCTTATTGATGGGTCTGGGTTCATCTTCAATCATGGGAGCACATTCATAATATCTTTCTTGAATCATAAACTTCTCATCAATCTTCACATGAGTACTTTCAATGATCTTCTTCAATCTTAGATTAAAAAATCTATAAGCTTTACTTGTAGTAGAGTAACCAAGAAAAATACCTTTGTCACTTCTAGCATCAAACTTGCCAATGCTATCATCTCTCTTGATGTAGCACTTGCTTCCAAAGACTCTAAAGTATTTTATAGTAGGTAAATTACCAAACCAAAGTTCATAAGGTGTCTTGTCTACGCCTGGCCTTAATTAAATTCTATTCATAGTATAGACTATTGTATTGACCGCATCTCTCTAGTAGGTATGGGAAACCTTTCCTTCAATCATGATAGTGCGTGCTCTGTCAAGTATTATCATGTTCCTCCTTTTTTCTATCCCATTTTTTTGAGGGGTTCTAGGTGCACTTAACTATCTTTTGATTTCATGTTCTTCACAGTAGTCATAAAACTGGTCAGAGGTGAATTCTCCTCCTCTATCTGATCTCAAACATTTTATCTTTAATCCAGACTCATTTTCAACTTTGGCCTTGAATGCTTTAAATTTCTCAAAGGCTTCAAATTTGGCTTTCAAGAACGCAACCCACATCATCCTAGAAAAATCATCAACAAACAAAATGAAATACCTCTCTCCATAGTATGATCTTGTTTGAGTGGGACCGCATAAGTTTGTATGCACTAGATCCAATTTATTTTCTACTGAGTTCTGTTTGCTTCTAAATGATGTCCTCATATGCTTTCCCATCACACATTCCCTACACATAGTATCAACTAGTCTCACAATACTAGGAAGGTCTCTTACTACCTTTACATTGCTTATCTTTACTATATTGTCAAAATTGATATGACAAAGTCTCTTGTGCCATAGCCAACTATCATCTACTTTTGCAACAAAATAACTCACTTCTGAATTGAGATGAAAGACATTACCTTTAGTCTTTGAACCTGATGCAATCATGTCTCCTTCTTTGTTTTTAATGATGTACTGGTTTTTTTTTTAATTCCAACTGATATCCTTTATCGAGCAACTGTCCAACACTTAGTAGGTTATGATGTAAGCCATCAACATATAGAACATCATATGTCTTGTTCTTTCCATCCAAGGTGATAGATCCTCTACCTATGATAGGTTTGGGAGTGTTATCTCTAAATCTAACCATGCCACCTTTGTATTTATCTAGATGTACAAATCTATCTTTGTCACCTATCATGTGGTGTGAGCATCTGTTGTTAATGATCTAGTCTATTTTGATGTCTTCTTTGGAAACTAATGCTAACGCTTGTGATTTCTCTTCATATTCTTTGTACATTTATTCAAGCATCTTCTCAATGCCTTTAATGGCAATGAATCCAATTTCATCTTCTCCTGAGTCATCATCATTTACACCATCTTCAGCATGATAGCATTTCTTAGTGTATTTGGGCTTGTAATCTAACATGAACTTATTGACTCTTGTAGGACACTTGGATGCAAAGTGTCCAACTTTGTTGCATGAAAAATATTTGAAAGGTAGTTGTCCTTCATATTTCCCTTTACCTTTCCTTTCTTTCTTAGCAATCATAGCTATGAATTATTCTAGTTGTGTATCCACTTCTTCATTATTACTAGAGCTTCCTATAGATTTCTTACTATGAACAAAGGCTTTGAAAGTTGTCTCACTTTTAGGTTCTGTCTTCAATATTGATATCTCAAATGCAGATATTTTGCTAATCAAGTTCTCTCTCTTGAAGTCTTTTGAGAATTGCATGGTTTCGTCCAAGATGTTTATCTTGCTTTCATAATTTGCAGTCAGTGTGGTCATTAGTTTGTCCATTATGTCTTCTTCCAAAATTTCTCCACCATTGTTCCTGATTCCTTATACTACTTCATTAATCCTCTAATTGTAAGCTTTGATTTTTTCTTCAGGTAGCATTTCTAAGTTAGTGTATCTTTTCTTCCATGTCTTTCTACGTGCATTCTTAGCTTGGATGTCTCCTTCAAACATATCTTCCAAGTATTTCCATATTGAATAAGCTTTATCTTCCTTTTTGATCTCAGAGAATTCACTGTCAGATACGGCGTTGATTAGTGCTTCTTTGGCAATAGCATTCTGAGTGAACACTTCTTTTTTTTTATTTATAGAGTCTTCTTCTGCAAGGTCCTTCAAAGTAGGAACATTAACTACTTGTCTAGAAACCTCATAGATCTCAAAACCAATGCACTATAGATGTGTTATCATTTTGTTTTTCCATTCAAGATAATTTTCTCCATCGAACTTAGGACTCTCTTTCCTGAAGTATGCCATCTGATCTACCTTAAGCTGTCAGGCTTTCTCTCCAAGGCACTTGGCTCTGATACCATTTATTGGAATAGTCCCAAAGGATAACTGAGAGGGGGTGAATTATTTATCAACTAATTTAGTTCTTTTCTCAACTTAATTATAATTTAACATAAAGCAAATGCACATTCAAATAACACAATAGAAAACTTCACAATTTTGGTTACAGGAAAACCAATTAGGTAAAAACCCCAGTGGGAATTAGCACCCACAAATATTTGCACTAATTTACAATGATCCCTATTAGAAGATCTTACAACCCTGTCAGGAGTTGATCTTTACAATGTAAGAAGTATAGAGACCTGGTTAAAGGTTGGACCCTGTTAGGAGTCTTTTACAAACAACATTGTTAGGGGTGAGGAATTATTGTCCAAAAGCTCACTACTAAAATGATGAATGCTGCAACCTTCAGTAGAATAGATATATAATATATATCATCAATGAACTATTTGAATAGACCTACTATCTTGATCAGTTCCAATGAATTGTAATCTACTTATGTTTCTTCACATAGATCTTCAACTTATTCTTTCTGACTTTCTGCTCTACTCTGTCTTTTCTTTTTCACTTTATTTTCACACTTAGCGAACACATTTTAATGGCTATATGTATCTTCACCAAGGATAAGGTCATGATGGTATCTGGAAATACTTCATCAACTTCCTTGTCAGCTTAACTAAGCATGCAATCAGAATTAGGACAGCCCAACTCAAACTGAATGGACGCAACGCTTCACCAAGTCAGCTTCACCAAATTAGCTCCAACATCACAATTTTGTTAAAACACATTTGGCACCTTTGTATAATCATCACTAACTCATAACTAAACATGAATACAAACATGCATATCCTGAAGATATGCGCAACTCAAGAAACACTGTAATTACATCAGCTCTTAACAGATAATCTTCCAGAAGCTGTAAATGTCATTACTGATTAACATAACTCAACTGAAACTACATATTTGACTCTGCTTTAATGCATATAGAATCTGGAACATGTATACATCATGGAAATAAAAATGCATAGCTCCAAAACATCTGTACTAATAATTTAATATAAGATACTGATGTATATTATATGTTGTCATCAATGACAAACATACAAACAACTATTTGCATAGAGGCAAATATCCAACAGTAAACAAGATAAAGATTTCAGAACTCATAAGTGAATTAGATCCAATAATTACTAAAGCTATTTCCTTGATTCAACAACTGAGAACAATTAATAAATTCATTAAAGACCATAGTGATAAGATAGCAAAGTTAGATTCTGATCTAGCTAATAGTGCTAAAAACTTAACCACCGAAGACAATGCAATAAAGTTGCATTATGAAAAAATTGTTGAGACAAAAAGGTTAAGGCAAGAACTATGGAAAGTAGAAACACAATTCAGGGAAGAAGTCACCAAGCTCCAAGCTCAACTTCTACCAAATCTCACACTGCTTCAACAACATATTAGTTCGGCAAGACAACTGACAGCATCTACGATATGCACTCAAGGATTACACTTGAGCACATGGCTCTAGAAAACCTGAAGGACCAATAGGAGAAGACGATTGAAGACATGAAGTCTTCACACTCTCACATTTTTATAAGCTATAAGGTATACACATTTTCCCTTAATATCAAAAAGGGGAAAATAATGATATGTACAGATAGAAAACTATACAGTACTTCAAATAAAATACCTATCCATAAGGGGAAAATAATGATATACCAGCATATACATAGAGGGATTCATGAAATGACTAAGAATTATACATGTTGTACATACTTAAAATTTTGTTAGTATTTTGCACATATCAATTTTTTATACTAATAACAAAGGGGGAGATTGATGACATTATTTTTCCATTAGTATGCAAAGAACACTTTCGGTAAGCATACATCGAAAGACACGAAAAAGAGAAAACCAAAAATGCATATATCAGAGATCAACAAAAACTACTAAGTACAAAGAAAACCGATGACAAGATTTTGTGTGTACACCGAAAATACAAAATGGAAAGGATGAAGAGGAACCCAAAAAGTAGGTCATAGTGCAAACTTAGAGAATAGTCAAAGAGGAACCCGAGAGATAGTTCAAGAAATAACACCGAGAAATAGTCTAACTGACTTCATAGCATAACCGACCGAAAGTCAGTTGCAATCCACAAAAAGTGGATCTGACTTCCATGTCAGATAAAATAGTCTTATTCTATTTATTGAATCTTGATTTTTTTTAAAAACCATTTCTTTAGGGACAAGAAACATTAACGTAAGTGCTTTAATTAGTCTAACTGATTTAAAACACATAGACTAGGAGATCAAGGTAAAGTTGTAAACCTATGATCTTAGAATTAATATTGTTTTACGTGAAACTTGATTAGGTCAATCTATCTTATAAATAGATGTTGCAATCATTCATTAGTATGTATGAGAGAAGGATATGAGAATGGATGAGAGGATGAATGAAGCATACGAGCACATCTATGGATCAAAATGAAAGTTTCAAGAACCATAATAACAAATGGTGAATCTGGTTATCAAGAACCAAGAAGAGAGGCTACCGAGCATCAGAAGTATTATTCAATCACATTAGGTGATATACTTATTAATGTAATCTTAAATAGATCTATAATCAAAAATAGGAGATTGCATACACTAGGTCAAATTGTAATTTTCTTACATTCTAAAAAGTGAAGAAAAGTGTAGAATCCTTTCAAGGAAGGTGGATTTAACAGTCCAACTATAAATCTCTTAACTGAGTGCACACTCAACAGTGTTGCTAAAGCTCTTAACCGAGTAGACTTTAACAGGTCTCCATAGATACTCTTAATCGGGTAGATCATCAGAAGTGATCAAATTATAAGCCTTAATCGACCCCTTCCAATCTGCACATAGTGAATAATTTGTGGGTGCCATCCCCACCACAGTTTTTACTTCCTAACAAGAGTTTTCTACGATATCATATCTTGTTTTATGTGTCAATTACTTTCATGAATGTTTATATGAATGTTCACATGTTTGATTTAGTTTATGAATTGATAAATATTACATCAAGATAGCATAGAACAGATGGTTGGATAAAAAATTGATTACCTAAAGGATAAAGGATAAAAGATACAAAAGTTTTAGAGGTATTGATTCACCCCTCCCCTCTCAGTACACACTTCTGATTAATTCCAACACTTATATTCATTGTACAAATTCCAAATTAGCATGAATTAAAGATGCACTGTGATATTATATTTTTAATAAATTTCAAATAGTTGAGTCAGTTAATCTATACTGAACAAGAAATTCCATACGGTAAACATGTGAGAGACAATCAAGTTTCTGAATCAACCGAGCATCTGCTCTACTCAACGAGTTGAGGTATCTTTAGTGTCAATCGAGTGACTTTTTGTTGACCAAGTGGTTGGTGATGAGAATTTATTACGTCAACTAAAGTATTTTGTATAAATTTGAGGGAAGTGAACTCATTTGTTCACACAACCATCAAAGAGAAAAGAAGAGAGATTAAGAAAGAATTCACAACAGAGTATTTTGAAGCATTTCACAGAGATTCAAAGCATATTCTGAGCAATTGAAGGTTATTTCAAGTAATCATTTGCACTTAATGAGTTGTCTATGATTTTTTTGGAAGCCCTAATTTGAAAAATGTGATGGCATCTTCATCTCAAACCATGAAAGGAAAGAGTGAAAAAAGAAAGAAGGTAATTATGATCAAGAATTCAACATGCACTGAACCCAAGTACAGATTTCATCTAGAGGTTGCTGCACAACCCAATGACAAAGGTGTGTTCTTCACAATACGGCCTAGGGTTCTACTGGTTCACAATGTAAGAGCATACATACATTGCAAAATCAATGAAATATGTGATTTTGAGCTCATCTTGACATATTAGGAGCTTAGCACTGATGGGAAAGTAAAGGATGATCTGAAGCATTTGGAAGTAAAAGGGTTAACTAATGCCCTACATTTCCTAAAGGAATTTAAGACAGAGTGGATACACATTGTAATAAGTTGAGTACATGATGGTAAACTATGGCTAGATGAACTGAAGAAGATGGGTAAAGATTTTATACATACAGTAACTGGTTATCTGACAATCGACAAAACAAAAGCCCTAAGGCACCCAACCAAATCAGAAATCGAGAAGCTAACAGGAGCCGAGTTGGATGGTAGAGGTCTAAGTATCAACACTATCGATGATCCTGAATTAAGATTTGGAGCATATGTTATTGCATACAAAATATTTCAATCTTGCAGACCTAATAGTGTCACATGTGGAGTAGTCGACATTGCATATAAAATTATGAAGAAGGGTTTGCAACTCGACCTAGCTGAGTTATTGCAAAGGAAATTGGAAGAAAACATGAGGACAATCATATTAGCAAGATCAAATACATGTAAGTATGGTTCTCTACTTATGTGTACATTTTCTATCTACAAAATTTATTTCCCTCCATTGGTAATGTAACTTGGGAGACCAACCAACCAATCACTATGCAAGTCAGTGAACTCATTAAGAGTCTAGGAGAAAATTTTGAACCTGTTATGAATGATTATTTTATGAATTTCAAAGAGAGAATGGAGAAAAGAATAAGAATACCAATCCAGTTGGTAGAGAAGTATAAAGAAGATATATGTTTTGTGGTTTACACTGACACAACTCTCATCAAAGAAGTACAACCTAAGACAAAATGGCTACCGCCTATGGATTATAAAATTGACATAGATTTAGCTTCTAAGGCTATAGAGAAATTACTCATTGAACTTGTTGACAAATCTTCCATGAGGTTTGGCACATATGATGAAGCTAAAACAAGAATACAGATTGGACTTCAAGTAGAGAAGATGGGATGAAAGAAGACCAAAATTGTCAAGAATATAAAAAGAAAATTTTTTATCACTGATAAGGAACTTGAAATTTCAGTAGATGAAACCAAGAAGTAGGCAATAGTCGGTGAAGGAGAAGATCAAGATGTCAAAGCCACAAAATTTGATGAAATACAAGAAGAGCCACCAAAGGCTAAGAAGGGAAAAGGCACAGAGGCTGAGACTCCACCTAGGACAAGCACAAGATTGGTGACAGAAAATTTTCCACCTTTGAAGAAAGGAGTTTTCAAAATCACTAGACCCTCACCGAAATATACTTATTAGACAAGGAATTCTAAGGCTACCATGGAGACCCTAGCACCAAGACAAAGGGAAAAGTATGTTAGGAAAAAAGATGAAAAGGATGAATCTGATGATAAAATTGATAAATTCAAGGTTGTAAAGAATAAGGTACCAAAGACTATTGATGAAGTAGCAAAAGCAATAAGGTCAACCAGAAGGTTAGGATATCTGAAGCTACAAACTTATGCAAACTTGAATGTCTAGAATCAGGACAAATTGGAAGAAGCAATTATAGGTATGATGATTACTTTTAGAAGATTTCCTATAGAACTTTCTATATAAATACCACAAGAACTTTATGAAAAAATATCAGCTAGATGGACTTATGCATTAACAACAGAGAAACTGATGAGAGAAGCAATACTCACTATACTTAAGGCTGAAAACACAGTTGAACAGATTGATGACACAATAAAAAATTATGCAAAACCATTTCCCAAGCAATCCAAAGCATTCAATATACTTCAAGGGAAATTGAAACAATTTGATGAAAAGAGTGTACCATGATTTGGAAAAAATTGTTGAGTCCACCCGAGAAAACAGAGGACATTGCATCCATAGTCGATATCGAGGTACATCGACCAAGTACTGAGACAACTAATTTTGAAGATGCAACTATTGACAATGTCTTGGATGGTATTCATGAGCTACTGACAAATCTTAGACAGGCGGACATCACTATTATTGACATAACTAAAGGAGATCCTGATGATGCAACAAAGGAAGATGAAGTTATCATCAGCGCTACCGAGAACCTTGAAGGAAAAGATAGAACTGAGGTTGCCTGAGCTATGGTACCAGGTAATCTACCCATACTGGTTCAATCAATTGATATTGAACATTAAGAATCAAAGGTTACACCCGCGTAGGTCACAGATACACAAGAAGATAAGGGTGAAGAAGGAAAAGAGACTAAGCAAAGTGGAGATTCATAACAGTGTGGTAAACTGAAAGATACCACTGATGTGATAGAAAAGGTTGAAGGTAACACATAGAAAATGGTAGACACTTCTACTACTGACACAAAGATCTATAATTGATCTGCCAAAACAAGTCATCACACCCTCTGAGCTACCAAAGCCAAATACTTAGCACAAGGCTCAACTTTTATTAATACAATCTCCTACATCCAGTTTACATGAGACCGGTCACACTTAATGAAATCATTGATATACCCGAATGTGACCCGAGGACACTTGAACCTAAATCACTTATAATATATTGAGATCTATGCACCCAAAAAGAAGCACAAGAATATCTGAGGTTAGAGCACATAAATTCACAGGTATTAGAAGCGGCTAAAGAGATCTTACTATAATTTGTTCCTAATACACACATTGATGAATATGACCCAATAATGGATCAATTCACACTGCTTACTGAGATAATCAATGACCCTAACCATGATGGTGAGTAGCTGATAGAAGAAAGAGAAGAAAAAATGATTTAGTACAAGCTTACTAAAAAGATTAGCCAAGCAGTGGCAGTTAACAAGGTAACACTCTCATAATCTGTAATAGCATTAGAAGCTGTTATTACTCAAGAACTTACAATTCTACAAAATTTATGCACACTAGATCACTTCACTACCAAGCTTAGTGAAAAGATAAATAAATTAGATAATGATCTACAAGATAGTGCAAATTGTCTCACAACCGAGCAACATGCATTTCAAGTGCATTATTCTAAGGTTATTCACACACAGCGGTTGAGACTAGAATTGAAGAAGGACAAGAACAGAATAAGAGAATAGGTAACCAAGCTTCAGGATGTATTACTACCGCATTTAACATTAATGTAGAAGCATGTAAAAGAGGAAAAATCTTTGGTTTCCACCCCTGAGATATCAGTCAGTGAAAATATCTATGATATGCATGCTCAACTGAACTTGGAATAGTTGACTATCAAGCACTTAAAAGGGGAATGGGAGAGACTCGTGGAAAATCTCTAGAAGACCCATACAAACATTTTTGACAAGTTGTAATTTATTTCTTTTTGTGATTAATTTAAAAAAAGGGGGAAACATATCTATACTATATCTATTCATATCGAGAGCATGTACAAAGGCAAAGTCACTGAACACAAGTTACTATGTATACATATCTAAGTTTTTGATACTAATTCCAAAGGGGTAGAATGTTACTCCATATGAGTTTGAAGGTTGTTATTAGTATTCAAATTTTTAGTCGGTAGCAGAGTCAAAGACAAACTAGTTGGTAATGATCACCAAGCAACAGACTTACCGACCAATAGTATACACCGTGCACCGAGATACACCAAGCACCGAGAGACAGTATTTACTGAGTAAACTAGTAGTTACATAAAATTTTCTAATGGAACATCATTCAAGGTAAAAAAAAATTTCCGAGCTAGAAAATAGTTTATAATGATCAAGGGGGACATTAATTACGAATGCAATTATTAATTGTTTATGTTTCATATGTATAGATGATCAAGGCAATTTTTGTACACCATTGATCTTAGATTTTCTAAGATATTGTAAAACCCTTATAAGCTCAATAAGTTTGATAAATGTAAGGGTAAGAGATTATTTTCACAAGTATGATGATCAAAAATATGATCTAGTAGCCATTAGACTAAGGATATCAAAAGATCAGAACAAGGTTTTAGCAAAAGGATTTCATTGAAGAATTCAGTTTTTAGAACAGAGACAAGGCTACCGTGCAGTACATAAGGTATTATCAATCATAGCAAGGTGATAAATTTATTTTATTTAAAGGATCTATTATCAGCAATATTTAGATTGCATTTGTTCAGATCATAATTTTGTTACTCTCTAACAATTATAACAGACCCAAAATCTCTTAACAAAGTAGACTTAACCGTCTTTGACTAAATCTCTTATCGGGGTGCACACATACATTGTTTTGTAAAATCCCCATACGAGGTATATCTAATCAATATTATTGTTACTCCTAACAGGGTAAGATCACCAGAAGTGATCAATCTTTGTAAGCTCTAACAGACTACTTTAATACTACAGTAGTGAAGCTTTGTGGGTTCCATCCCCACCGCAATTTTTACCTTCTAACAATGGTTTCTGTGATACCAAAATACATGTGTTATGTGTACTTGAGTTTCATGAATGTTTTACTATTTTGATTACATGCATTTACATTTCAGCAATGACATTTCATATATGGTGAAATAAAAATGCTCAATTGGTTATTACAGTTTATGATTACAAGGATCTTTTTGAAAAAATTTTAAGGGTATTTATTCACCCCTTCCCTCTGAGTACACACCTTTCTATCATTCCAACACTAAGTACCCATGCTCAAAATGTGAAGGTTGGAACAGGGGAATGCACTAAAAAAAAATTTCAAGGAGCTCTCAATTTTTTTTAAATATAAAACAATCTGGAACAAATAATAATATTGCAAGGATTGTATTCATCATTGCTTCTCTGGTGCAGGAGCACCCATGGGTCAAAGGAACTAACATGAATTTTTCATCTAGTTATGAGTAAAACATGTAAAAAGGTCTACTAGACCATTTATATGTCAAGTGTAATCAAATGAAGTCATCTTGTAAGGCTAATAAGCCAAATTTGCATTGTAAGGGCAATTAGGACCCAATGGGTCAAATCTATTCAAAGTAGTCAAATGGGGTAGACCAACATAGAAATGGTACCCTTGATTCATTTAAGGTATATTTTATGAAAAATTGATGTAATAATGTCCATGGTATGGTCAAGGTATGAAAATATCAAAAAGTGCAAAAATATTGCATTGACAACTTTTGTAACGTTTGCAAAAGTTGTCAATTATGTTTAAATTGATCAACTAATCAAGTAGTTGATCTGAATTTGGTTGTAACTGATTAAGAAATATTTAAATACCCTCTTTGGTTTAAGGGTAGAGAGAGGAGTAAGTTTGAGAGGAAGACATTTAATAAAATGAGGAATTTCATGTTAGTTTATTGTCTTCTATGTTGATCAATCGTCCATTTCCCCTCTCGTGAATTGAACTAACTCTAAAACTACTTTGTGATAGAAATAATGTGAACTAGCTTTGATTTGGGACTATTCTATGGGTCTTTATTTTCCTATGAAGAGGGTATGAGTATTTTCTTTCAAAATTGTCAAGAAACCCTTACATACAGGGGTTTGATCAATGTGATTACTATTAAATGCACCGGCCAACACTTGTAAAACCCTGGAATTTGGAAAAATGTGAGCCCTTTTTAAAATGGTGATGGTCTTGGACTGAATGGTGGTGTCCTTAAGAATATTTTGATACCCTAGGTGGGCTACTCAATAATTTTTCATCATTGGTGACAGCGTACTTCATTATTTTAAATAATTTTCAATGTGGTTGATGCCCAATGTGTTAAGGATTGGATAGAGTCTTAAAAAATTGAATTCACCTTTTTTTGCATGACAAAGTTATATTAAATGAGATAATTCCTTGTTTGATAAATCACTAGCAGTCTTTTCATGGTAGTGACTATCATAGTCACAGTTGGTGTGTTGTTCCATTTATAATTGAGTTTGAATTGTTGAATCTTGATGTATGGTCCTAAGTGCTTTTATGATAAAGAAGGGTGCAAGGGAGACCTATGAACTCATTTCAGTCAATCCTCATTTCATATTTATTGATTTTTTCTTGTTTGAAGGAGGCATTGGTCTGACTGTTAACCTATGACAATGAAACTTTATCAATTGTTTGATCAAGATTGAGACCTTTAATCATTGAAGCAACTGTGTACAGTCAAGAGAGGTCTCAAGATATAGTTTGGAAGGTAAGACAAGGGTTATTTATTGGGATAAGTCTTTGTTTTATGGAGATCACTATCAAAACTACCTAGTAATAGTGAACTTGACATAGTCCTAACTATGTGCTAAAATGTTGACACACTTCTATGAATCATTCCATCCAAGGTTACTCAAGAATGAGGCCTCAAATATCGATCCATAGCTCTGTAGTCATGGAGTGCAAAGGTTTGAAATGGAGGCCCTTAGATTGAACTAATTAGTGCCCATGCAAGTACACCATGAAATGAGAGATTCAAATGCATGAAAATGAAATCTACTCTATATGATAACAATGCATGAAAGGAAAATTAATCTAAATGATAACAATGCATGATTAATCTATGAAAGGAAATATGCAAATTTAATCTATGAGAATAAACATGAATCTAATCTACATGAATAGCCATGGATGTAAGAAGAAGAAGACAAGAAGAGATAAGTTGCAATATCCAAGCTTAATTGCTCAAATCCTCCTCAAAAATTGCTCTTCAAACCTGTAGCATAACAATACTATGAAAAAGATGATTATTGAAATGAGAAGGAGAGGTCTTGATTTAAAGAACAATGGAAGGTTGAGATTAAGAGGCAAAAATCAAAGGCTATGTTTAAGAGGCAAAAATCCAACCACTTAGGAAGATGTGATGAAAAAGGGATTTTTATTTAATTTATTGCCTTTTTCAACAAATAAAGTGCTTTAAGTGGAGATTTTTATTTATTTAATTAAAAGAGGGATTTTCTTTCAATTAAATAAATTAGAAGAATTTTATTTAATTAAATGGAGAAAATTGAATTTAATTAAATAAGAGGAATTTTATTTAATTAAAAGGGAGAAATTTACTTTAATTAAATAAGATAAATTTTATTCAATTAAAAGGGAGATTAAATATTTTAATTAAATAAGATAAATTTTATTTAATTAAAAAGAAAATTAATTCTTTTAATTAGATAAAAATGATCAAACCTTAGGAATTATTGAAATAATTGAATAATTGAATTAATTACAATTTGATCAAGGAAATTGATTTGAATTGAAAATATTGCAAATCATTGATTCAGGATAGTGATAAAATGATAAAATGGGGCCCAAAGTCTAGGTGACCATTTTAGGGTGCATACATTTGCCCCTCTTTGACTAATGTGTGGTCAATTCAAGAACACATGTAGTCAAAGAATGCAGTTGAAGTGTGAGGTTGACTTGGGATCACAAAACAACCTAGAGGTGTGATCGATTTGGGAACACATCAGGACAAAAATAAGCACAATTGAAAAAGACAAAGTCAACACCGACATAAGTAATTGACATGTCAAAGATAAGAATCTCAAGCAAGGCTGATATAATTGATAAAGATGAATCAAGGATTGAAGTTTGCTAGGTACTGCCCCCTTGTGATCGAAATCAAAATGAGATAGAGGAGAAACAACAAATTGATAAATTTGATCAAATCAAACTAAAGATAAGGTTCTTGATGTAAGATGAAAGATATAAGGATCACAGAAAAAAGGTAGATCATTAAGCACAAAATATTATACCCCAAGATTGAATTAGAAGAAAAGAAGTGGGGTGAAAGTGAATGGAAGATAGAATTTTGGAAGAGGTGGAAAGAAATGGAGAGAAGAAAGAGAATTTTCCTTAAGAGAGAGAATGTCCCAAAATTAAGCAATTGTTTAAGATAGAAAATTTTGATTGAGATCACGAAAGAAAATAAGGAAATGAAGATTAGAACGTGATCACAGTTGATTAAAAGTCCACAAGAAAGATGAAGGAAAACCCTCTCAAACTCATAATGCGGCCTAAAAATGCAAATTAATATGAAGTCTAACAATGCAAGCTACATGAAAATACAAAGGTGTACTTACAATAGAGAAACTGTAACATAGGACTTTATGTTCATCATTCATAAGAGAATGTTAAGGAACTTATTTTCATCATTGGGCCATTATTAACAAACATTGGAAAATCACACAATCATCACTAGTCACAAGTGCAACTATGAAGATATGAATGTGATTTATATCATATTGGAATGTGGAAAGATTCTAACATAAGCATCAAAGACATACATGTCAAGATGACTGTGACGTTAGCTTACCCAATTTAATATAGAAAAACCATGCTTGCATCAAGACATAGAGGCCAGGATGACTAGTAGAATGATTGTGCAAAAATAGTGAAGCATAAAGCAAGAAGCAAATAAAAATATGTCCCATGCCCCAAGTCCTCTAGCTATGCATCCCGGAGAGACTTATTAGATAAGGACACTCAACGAAAATCAATAACAGTCAGCACACAAAGAAAAGATCATGACATAGCTCAAGCATTAAGTGTTGTGTTTAAAAATCTAAGTGTGTTAATTGATACTGAGTTCCAAGGATAAGGATCAAATGCTTACAAGCCGGCAAGACCACATGACAAAACTGGGTAAGACCAAACTGATAAGTGTTGAAAAACACTTGATGTCAGGGGTTGTATTAAAAAATACAGTTGAGGGTGGTATTGAAAAACACCATTTGTGAGATTTCCTAAGGACCAATGCATCCAACAGACCAAAGCTAACATTGTTATGCCCCCTAGACAAAGACAAAGACCAATTCCAAAGCAAGGCAACAAAGACAAGGCATGATGGAGAAAGGCTAAGTGTTGCGAACACACGCTAAGAAACAGGGGTGCAGAGGCCTCAAGTAGCGCCTATTTCCAAGTTTTCACCACTTGGATTTTATTACAATTTTTGCATTTTTTTCTTCTTTTTTTTAGGACTTTTAATAAAAAAAATTTGAATTTTTGCTACGAAGGCGCATGTTTCCAGGTTTTCACCAAGGTACTTTTTCTTTTTTTTTTTTTAATTTTTTGAATTTTTGATTTTTTATATTTTTGGAATATATAATTTTTTTAAAGATAGATCAAAGTGCCTATTACTAGGTTTTCACTAAGACGATCATTTTTTAGGACATTTTATGATTTTTAAAAATTTTGACAATATATCATTTTTTTTTTTGAATTTTTCTGGATCAATAATTATGTACAAAAGGATGCCCCCAGACAGAATGGGCATCAAACTCCCAAGCATGATTACATCATGCAGTCTCAATTCTTAGCAAGGTGGAGGACAAGAGGGATTAGCAAGTAGGTCGAAGAGATGGAAGACATGAGAATGAAGGAGAATGAAGGGAAGAAATCCTCAAAGGCAAACTCCTCAAGAGTACCCAAGCTAGGGAAAAAAGAAACATCATGTAAAATGCATTTGGACAAGAATGAAAGGCCAACATAGGATAAGTCACAAAAGTGTAATGCAATAGCAGGAAAGGATGCAGTCCAAAGGAGTAGACATGTCAAGAGGCTTCATAGCACCATGTTTTACTCTTTCTTTTTTTTAGATCAAGGCCAAAGGGGAAAATGATAGCAATAGGCGAAAATAAATGGAGGAAAATAGACATGAAGGATAAATATGAAAGCAATGAAAGAAAGATCATCATAAGATAGCTCACAAGATAGCCCAAACATTCGTGCATAGATCAACATTGTCAAGATCAAAGAGAGAATACGAAATGGATGAAAGATGTAGAAGAACTACGCATGATGCCTGATTGTCAGGTTTTTATCATGGTACTTATCCAAGGCACCACAAGGGAGTGGTTTTCACCATAGGACAAAATTATTTCTCTTAAATTTTCTTTTTTTCTTTTTTTCTTTCTCTTTTTTTTTTTTTGAATTTTTGAATTTTTTGGAAGAAGGAAAGCATTTTAGATGATGCTCCTTGAAATAATAAACCATGATATGTCAAGGATTCAAAATGATATGCTCAAAGAAGTTGATAAGGAAAGGAAGATGAAAGAGAAAAATGAAGGATAAGGTTTTATGCAAAGTGAGTGAGGTTGGAAGATAGGAGGAATAGACAAATGAGGAAAAATGATAGAAGGTAGAAGGATAGTGAATGGAAGGATTGTGAAAGGGTAGATGAAAAGGAAGGAAAGATCAACATCAACACACACCTTGAAAGGTGGTGAGAGAATGGAGGAAATATGAATGAAGGAATAGGTGAAGGAATATAGTGAATGGATATCAGAGGTTGCGGTTTAGGTGCATGGAATGAAAGAATGTTTTTGGAAGAAGATGAAGTGGAAGCCTTTGGAAGCTTGAATGTCAACTTCACTTTTTTTTCAACATGAGACTCTTTCAAGAGAGAATTTGGAATCCATATAGTCTTAGGCTTTTCATTTCTTTTTGATGATTTAGAGAGTATCCTCAATGATGGATTTTGGAACCCATACTTGTCTTGTAGTTTTCTTCTTAGATATCTCTTTTGACTTTATGCCCCCATGTCAATTAGAGGAGACATGGTGATCTTCTTTTTTAGATGGATTCTT